>JAZHYW010019414.1:0-67698 GCA_037355805.1 Ixodes ricinus | reverse complement strand
TTTCAGCCTTCGCTCTTTCGTCCCGCTCCTGCTTTTCAGCCTTCGCTCTTTCGTCCCGCTCCCGCTTTTCAGCCTTCGCTCTTTCGTCCCGCTCCCGCTTTTCAGCCTTCGCTCTTTCGTCCCGCTCCTGCTTTTCAGCCTTCGCTCTTTCGTCCCGCTCCTGCTTTTCAGCCTTCGCTCTTTCGTCCCGCTCCCGCTTTTCAGCCTTCGCTCTTTCGTCCCGCTCCCGCTTTTCAGCCTTCGCTCTTTCGTCCCGCTCCCGCTTTTCAGCCTTCGCTCTTTCGTCCCGCTCCTGCTTTTCAGCCTTCGCTCTTTCGTCCCGCTCCTGCTTTTCAGCCTTCGCTCTTTCGTCCCGCTCCCGCTTTTCAGCCTTGGCTCTTTCGTCCCGCTCCTGCTTTTCAGCCTTCGCTCTTTCGTCCCGCTCCCGCTTTTCAGCCTTCGCTCTTTCGTCCCGCTCCCGCTTTTCAGCCTTCGCTCTTTCGTCCCGCTCCCTGCTTTTCAGCCTTCGCTCTTTCGTCCCGCTCCCGCTTTTCAGCCTTCGCTCTTTCGTCCCGCTCCCGCTTTTCAGCCTTCGCTCTTTCGTCCCGCTCCCGCATTTCAGCCTTCGCTCTTTCGTCCCGCTCCCGCTTTTCAGCCTTCGCTCTTTCGTCCCGCTCCCGCTTTTCAGCCTTCGCTCTTTCGTCCCGCTCCTGCTTTTCAGCCTTCGCTCTTTCGTCCCGCTCCCGCTTTTCAGCCTTCGCTCTTTCGTCCCGCTCCCGCTTTTCAGCCGTCGCTCTTTCGTCCCGCTCCCGCTTTTCAGCCTTCGCTCTTTCGTCCCGCTCCCGCTTTTCAGCCTTCGCTCTTTCGTCCCGCTCCTGCTTTTCAGCCTTCGCTCTTTCGTCCCGCTCCCGCTTTTCAGCCTTCGCTCTTTCGTCCCGCTCCCGCATTTCAGCCTTCGCTCTTTCGTCCCGCTCCCGCATTTCAGCCTTCGCTCTTTCGTCCCGCTCCTGCATTTCAGCCTTCGCTCTTTCGTCCCGCTCCCGCATTTCAGCCTTCGCTCTTTCGTCCCGCCCCTGCATTTCAGCCTTTCGCTCTTTCTCCCGCTCCCGAATCGTGCTCCCAAGCCTCCCGCAGCCGGACCACGTCCTGACGCTCAGCGAAGCAGCTCCATGATCGGCTTTTCGCCTTGCCTGCCCCACGCTTATGCCAAGCTCCTCGCATACCGCCACCAACTTCAGGAATGCGTAGCTCACTGACTTCCATGATCCCGAGTGTCGCAACCTCCTCCCCTATCTAACCTGCAGTCAGCTTGAACTTCGCTTTTTCTGAGTCGCGAGGCAAGCCTTCTACTCGCGTACCTAACACCGAGCAAAAGGTCTGGGCAAACTTCAAGGGAAAATTCGCAAAGCACCTCCACCCGTACCAGGAACCATGGAGCAGGCAACGCTCATCCCGCCGCCGTTGCCAACCAGCAGTTGAGACCGGGTGAAGCCTTCAGGCAGCCCCAGGCAGGGCCAGGCAAGCGACAGGAATTCCTCGCCGACTCCGGGACAGGACATCAGAGACGGGAGTCTCCCGGACCACGGGAGAAACTTCTGTATATGGGCGTAATTAAATCAGAGTTTATCGTGAGACACCCTCCCGTCTCCTGATGTCCCTGCCTGGAGTCGGCCTGCGGTTCCCGTCCTCGCCTCTCCCTGCCTGAGGCCGCCTGGGGAACTCCTCGGTCTCAACACCTTGTTGACCGGGAAGCCCGACTTACATCCCGGGGCGAAGCAGAGTGTGTGTCCGTCTTTTTCCTTGCATTTATGACCGAGAGGGCAATGGAGCGGTGAAGACTCCCCACCACAACACGACAAGGAAAAGTGCTACAGTGCTACGTTTGGGAGAAGCGTACCGCCTCAGCTTCGTCTTTTTCACTCATCGCACATCTGCCATCTGCCACAAATTTTCCTACGGCTCCGAACTGCAGCGCCGCTAGCGGCCATCTGCGTTGACCGTCTTCACGCGGCCCATTGTCAGCAGGCGCCGCTCTTGACACTACATCCTTAATTGGCGACGTGCGCGACCGAAAGCGTCGCTGTGGTCGGCCTTCCACGATTGGCCGAACGATGACTATGACGTCAGAAAAGGATTTATCATCGACGGAAATAAGAGGAATGTAAGAATTTCATTTTTGACGGTGTTGGCAGTGTTGCTTTGAGAGCGCAATGATTTCAAGCGTCCACCATGCTATTTGCAAACACCATCGAACTTGTTGTTCGCAAGGTAATGACGTCACAAGGAGGAACAATAGGAGGGTGCGACCAAAACATCTCGCCACTAATAGCACAGTAAACAAGCCCAGGCAGGTAAACCTAAAGAAGTATCGTCCGCACCCTCAAAGACGATGCTCTGAGACTCGCGCCGGGGCTTTTCAGTCGTGTCTTATGAGTTTGCTAAAATAAAATAGCGCACATTAACGATAAACAGAATTCGACTTCGTCGCGCGAGGCAACTACGTCTTTTACGCGAATTGTGAACCCGCGAATCGAAGGGGTGCGGACCCGCGTTTGATGTCTGGCAGATGGCCGGAGACGTCGAAGAAGTTGGAAAGGGTGAAACGGTTTAAAAGACAAAAACATAAAGGCAAGAATAGTTTTTTTCTGCCCGAGGGAAGAAGAAAACACGATGGAAAGACGACGGAGAGCCTACTCGGCGTTTTCTTATTTGGTCTTTTTCTTTCGCATATTTGTACATTTTTGCCCGTTCACCGAGCGGTTCTAGTGACCGGTCATACACAAAATTGTGTTTTCTTTTGCGCTTGTCTCCCTTCCTGATGTTGTTTCTCTTGTTGAACTTGCTCTCGTTATGCTACTGAACGCTCTGCTCGTATTGCTTCAGTTGATGTATTATGCTCCTATTTAAAAAAAAAAGAAACGAGTCAATAAAGTAATTTGTTACCAGTGTTTTGTAATGATGTTACATTGCAAATTATTTAGAATTAAAGTAATGTGGCAGTTACAAAGTTACTCCGAAATGTAATAGATTACATGTAATCTGTTACTTGCAAAGGATTACTTCCGAAGTCTGAGGAGACGAATTCAACGGTGCACCGAGGAAGCTGCATACCTCGGCCGTGTGCCGCAGATGCAAAGCTACTCGACTGTGACTTGAACCCGCGACCCTCCGCAGGGATATAACGTATCAAGGCCACGAGTCCTGGTACCCAGCGGGTGATTTCTGGGGATAACCTGGATCACCTCCAACAGAGCTTAAAGATACCTCTGCAGTGACCCCTGGTACAAAGCGACCTGTTCCGTCGAGAAAGCATCATCAAGTATCAAAGGGCATTGTAACGCAGATCACCAGGCCCAGCGCTTGATGTCATCAGCCTGAAGAGGAAAGTCTAAATTTAAAAACATTTCTAACTGTGAATGTGTAAATAAATAGGCAGTAGTCATATTTTCTATTTACGTATGTCGATGTATTTTTGATAAATTAATCCATACCATCTACCATGCACTCTCCTATTTCACTCAGATATTTGACCTGAACCCCGAAAATATTGGAGAGTCTGCCAGGATCAAACCCCTGAGTGAGAGAGGATTGTTTCACGGGTAAGCGGTTAGTAACAAATGATCAGAATAAATTTAGAAACAAAATATTGATGATTATTAGTTCTTCGTGCCAGAAGAAAGGGGAAACGACGAATATTTTTTGGCATGAGAAAAACGCCTTAGGGATGAGAGGTTCCTAGCTAGAGAAGTTGCCACACCCGAGCTGAACGAGAACACGCGAGGGAAGAACCAGAACGAGCTTCTTTCGAACGTGAGCGAGATATGATACAATAAAGGTTTTGGCTAATACAAGCCAAGACTTCAATTGATCCGTCAGCGGAAAACGAGGGAGGAGAGGTACAACCGCGAAGAAGTGCGTGTTAAAAAGTGAAAGCCGTTTACAACTTCCTGTAACGCCAAATTGGAGCGCAGCTCTTGAGGAGGAGGAGGGAAGGGTACTCAGGGTACCCTGACCTCGGGGGAGTCACATGACCTCAGGGGGTCGCCTGACCTGGAAGGTCACGTGACCTGGGGATCACGTGATCTGGGGTCACGTGACCCCCATGACCTTGGGGGTTACGTGAACTGGGGGTCACGTGACCTTGGGGGTCACGTGACCTTGGGGGGTCACGTGACCTTGGGGTGTCACGTGACCTTAGGGGGTCACATGACCTTGTGGTTATGCCGACAGCGACGCCGCTCAAGCCTGAAACGGGCGCCTAAGAGCTGCGCCTCTAAAAAAATATTGCCACCTTTCGAGGAGAAACGAGACGAGCTCGAGACATACTTGCACAGGTCTGAAAGAATCGCAGTAGGCCAAGACTGGCCAAAGGAGGAGTGCGAAACATCCTCGAGCCTTTGTCTAGTGCACTGACAATGTATGGTCGTATGCCAGCATGAGATTCGTTAAATTAAGAAAATGTCAAGATTGCACTACTGAAATTCAGGCTTACAGCGGATGGCTTCAGAGAAAAATTCAGAGAAAATTTCTGGACAAGTTTACCTGAGGAAGCTGAAATCGAGTTACAATTTCACTCGAGACTAAGCAATTATTTCGATAGGTGGCTCGAAATGTGTGAAACTACGAAGACTTTCGACGCTGTAAGATATGAAATAATAGGCGAAACAGTTCCTAACTTCCTGCCATTCTAAGCAAGACACATAAAAAAAAACGGAAGGCCGATTTTGCACAAGAAATAACCTGACTAGCAGACCGGGACATAAAAGCACTAGGGAAAGTCAATGTGTGAAAAAATGGATGCTAGTACGGGAGAAGATCCCGACTTCTGCGAGGGCAAATTAATGACTAGCGCTCAAGCGGGAGGAGCAATGAGAAGAGCTTTCAAATGCTTCTTATGCAACAAGTCAGGGCATTAAGCTAGTGATTGCAGAAGCGGGTATCGAAGAGCAGATGCTGGAGTTAGTTGTTGGGAGTATAAGAAAATGCCAAAACTTGTCGAAAAACAGTGGCACGCTTTTTGGATCAATGAAACACATCATCGACGGAGCCCAAAGAGGGAAACCTGCACCAAGAGAGGGCGGAAAACGATTTGAGGCCGAGCACTGACTACACAGATGCAAAGTATGGTTTTCAAATAATGATGGCAGTGGTGGAAGGCCGATTGCTTGGTAATAAAGTAGCCGTGCTTAGGAGCAGTGGCACAATCACGGTTTCAATAAGAAAAAGCCTGGTGAACGACAATGAGATTACCGGGGAGTCCACGGGGGATTCTAATTGATAGGACTGCGAGGATGACGCCTGAAGCCATCCTATACATAGAGAAGCACTATTACACAGTACAAGTAAAAGGAAAATGTGTTTAGGATCCAGTGCATGATTTAATATAAGGTAACATATCGGGTGCGATGAAATTAGACTGCCCCGACCAGAATGGTTAACAAAATCTAATGAGATACCTGGTCACGAAGGCAACGTTTTTAGGAAACAGAGGGCGTGACCGTGTAAATGATTGTAGGTTACAAGCTGTGAACAAGTGCTCTGCGCCAGAGCAAAGAAACGGGGACTAGATAGTTCCCGAAATAGAGAAAATACACAGCAGTCCTGCGCAGGTTGATGCTAATGTCTCGTTTGCAGTACTAACTAAAAAGGCTAACGAAACGGCAGAGAAACCGTTGCTCCAACTAAAAGCGGCGGTCATAAGGTTGCTCGAGGTATCGGCAGAAGAAATACCAAAATACCAAAAAGAGGATGACAGTCTCCAACAATGTTTCGGGAGCCTTAAAAGAAAGGCAAAGAAATGAAGATCGGGTGTAACAACCGAATACACTATAAAAAGGGATATGTTATTAGGGAGATAAAAGTATGATTCGGGCGACATGATAAAACAACTCATCGTGCAAACAAAATGTCAGGAGAGCGTATTAGAGCTGGCACATGATGCCCTCATGTCGGGTCATCATTTGTGAAGAGCACAATTGCTCGAGTATCAAATGACTTATTTTGGCACGGGATGCAAAGTGACGCCAAACGCTATGTAAGATCGCGTGCCGTGTGCTAACGTATGATTCGAAAATGAACTTGCAAAAGAGCACCAATGATACCCATGCCCATAATTGAGACCCTTTTCCACAAAGTACCTATTGACATTATCGAACCGATGACACCACCGTCATGTAAGGGAAACAGGTATATTCTTACGATGGTCGACAAGGCCACCAGATACCCTGATGGGCTGTTGCTAAGAAAGGTTGATACGTCACATATCGCAGAGTCTCTTGTAGGGAAGTTCTCCAGGTACAGAATACCCAAAGAGATCTTCAGCTACCGAGGGTCTAATTTGACTCGGGACCTCAAAAAGAAAATCAGTCGTTTATTATCCTTCAGACAGTTGTTCACCACGCCATATCAACCCGTGTGCAACTGACTTGTGAAGCGATTTACTGGTTATCAAGCAGATGCTCAGGAGGATATGTCAGGAGCGGCCCACCGACTGGTATCGGTATATTTCAGTACCTCTTTTTGTTTACAGAGGGGTACCCCAGGCTACGTTGAGGTTTGCACCATTTGAGACGTTATATGGCGGAATGTTATAGGCCCCTTGACTATACTAAACAAGTTGTGGGGAAATAAAAGTTTGGACAAAAAGTTAAAAACATCGTACAAGTATGGGTTGGAACCGAAGAACAAGCCAAACTAGACGTGCGAAATAGCGCACGAGAGCGTAGGAGAAGCTCGAACAAAACAAAAAGCGCGAGACAAATAAAATCGAACAAGGAGACCTCGTGCTCATTCTGCTGCCACGCGATCTCAACAAGTTGACCATGGAATAAAAGGGTCTTGCCTGGTTACCAGGCGGAAAGGAGAGGTGAACTATGAACTTTTCGTCGGTGAAAAAGAAAACTTTCTACGTTAAGATGTTGCAGAGATACGAAGATTGCGCACCCAAGATAGAAAGTTGCGCTGTAACAGTTGATGCTTACACTTCGGATGATCTAGCAGAGATCAAGACACCAAGTCCAAGCGAGAAACATGCAGCACAGAACGTGATTATTAACCCTAAACTAAGTCAAATACAAAAACAAAACCTATCTGACGAGATATTACAATATAAAGATATATTCTCCGACTTCCCAGGCCGAACGGACGTGCTGTAATACATTTTACGACTGACAACTGAAAAACATCTGTGCGTCTCACAGTATTTTGTGCCCTTTTCAATTAAGGACCAGGCAGAAGTAACCGAAAATGCTGAAATTAGGCGTCATTAAGCGGTCGACTTCGGCTTACAATGCCCCTCTTGTAATGGTGAAAAAGCCCAACGGATCCATAGGCTATGTGTTCATACAAAAGCATAAATGCGGAATTTAATAATGACGATAAACCAATACCGAGTAAGACATGGTATACACCAAGTGGGCCAAAATAAGCAATTTTCAAAGCTAGTCATAGCGAAAGGGTACTAATAAATACCCGTGGAAGTATCACAAAAGAAAAACGACTTCCTTTTTCACTACTTCCGGTCTGTATCAATTCAAATTCATGCCTTTTGGGTTAAAGACGCAAGCTGCCGTGTTCAGAAAGTTATTGAGGCATGCCCTTGGAGGTGTCCCTAACGTATACCATTATATTAATCACATATTAGTAGCCACAGATTCATGGGAACAGCACTGCCAAACACTAAATGAAGTATTTGCACGTCTCTGAAGAAACTAGCTCACTGCAAAACCAAACAAATTGGAGCTGGATTTAGATTCATAACATTCATTGGCCACAGGCTTTGTATAGGACATAATGTTCCACAGCCAGAGGTACTAAAAATACACAAAGAATCGGTGCCAAACACAAAAACACAAGTCAGAGCCTTCCCAAGTGTCGCTGGATATTAAAGACAGTTCATATCAGGCTACTCGGAAGTAGCAGCACCGCTGACTGAGCTCACAAAAAAGGACTGAATAATGTTGTCATGTGGACTGCAGAACAAAATGCAGTTTTGAAGAACAAGTATTTTGCAGAACCACAATTTTTGTTGGCACCTGATCTGTCAAAATAGTTCTTTTGGCGGACAAACGCATATGGCACGCAAGTAGGAGCAGTGTACTGCAAGAACATGAAGCTCAGCTCCATCCTGTATCATAAGCTAGTCGTAAGCTAAGTGCAAGCGAGAGAAGCTTCGCAGCCATGAAACGGGAGTGCCTTGCGCTAGTATGGTGAATACGTCATGCATCTTTATGGGAAAGAGTTTGTTATCGAAACTGACCCCCAGCCCTTATATCATTTGAACAAGGTGAAGTTAAACAATTTTAGGGTGATGATATAGAGTCTGACATTACAGGAGTGTGCATTCTACGTAAAATACATAACATAAAAGGGTAGTGTCGGGGCGGATTATCTAAACAGGGTATGGTTAGGCGCAAAGGGAAACTCAGGAGTAAGAACACAGCAAATACTAAAAGTGGTTGAATTTTGTTTAGTGAAATATTAGCTTAAGGCTTTAGCTGCCTCAGCGATTGTTTAGTTTGTCTTTGTTGCGCGGCAGGGAAGACAAGTGGTGTTATTGTGTGTGTGTGTGTGTGTGTGTGTGTGTGTGCGCGTGTGTGTGCGTGTGTGTGTGTGTGCGTGTGTGTGTGTGTGTGTGTGTGTGTGTGTGTGTGTGTGTGTGTGTGTGTGTGTGTGTGTGTGTGTGTGTGTGTGTGTGTGTGTGTGTGTGTGTGTGTGTGTGTGTGTGTGTGTGTGTGTGTGTGTGTGTGTGTGTGTGTGTGTGTGTGTGTGTGTGTGTGTGTGTGTGTGTGTGTGTGTGTGTGTGTGTGTGTGTGTGTGTGTGTGTGTGTGTGTGTGTGTGTGTGTGTGTGTGTGTGTGTGAGTGTGTGTGTGTGTGTGTGTAAGCCAACTTGAGCATCGACTCAGTGAAAACAGGTGGAGAGCCGAGTAACCTGAAGGAATAAGACTTTGGGTAAACTAAATACTGAAGAGGGGGTTATTGTCACGTTACGCGGTGAAAACAAAATGAGGAGAAAGAAAAGAGTGCCAGTTAGGCGGTAAATCCTGAAGGGGAAGAAAAGAAGAGTCTCGAGAAGGTCGGCCTCGAGTGGGAGATGAATTCGATGGTGCCTCAAGGAAACTGCAGTACTCGGCCGTGAACCTAAGATGCAAGCCGACTCGACCGTGACTCGGACCGGCAGCCCTCCACTGGGTATGAAGGCGATGAATCCTGGTACCCAGCTGGTGACTTCTGGTCATAACCTGGATCACGTCCATCAGAGCTCAAAGATAACTCTGCAGTGACCTCTGGTACAAAGCGAACGGCTCCGCCGAGAAATCATCATCAAATATCGACGGATACTTGTATTCGCAGATCCCCAGGCCCTGCGCTTGATGCCGTCAGCCTGAAAAGGGATGCGATAATTTAAAAACAGCTCCAACTGTACATGTGTAAATACCTAGACATTGTTCATATTTTTTATTTACGTATGGCGCTGCTTTATATCAATTGATTTTACCGTCATTTGTGCACTCTCATATTTCACACAGACGGTTGACCTGAACCACAACACGTGCTAAGAGGTGGCTCAAGCATAAGTTATGCCAAATTTCTCGGCCTGCTGTTTCAAAATGTTGCCTCTCGGCTACTTCAATATATTAGTCGCAGGATATATTTCAAAAGGGTATGTGGATGTATTAAGTGATATTGATAGTTCTGTTCAAGTACTTTATCTGATAAAAAAACGTTTTTTTAATTGTGCTTTTCTTACTTTACTTGCGAACTGCGAGATAAATATTTATAATTAAATTTTTTATCTATGCAGGGAAACCAATGATGGACAAACCAATACTATGCGTATATGCCATTTTTGTATCAAATTCCACTCAGCCAACAGATCCCGGAGTTTGTGACTACACATTCCTGGACGCACTATACGCTCCCAGACAAAAGGGAACGTTATTAGACCATACGTCAGAAGGTATGCAATGGTTCATGCGGCTGTTGCGAGAGCACGCAGGCAGCAAGACTGAATTTGGGCTTTTCATACTGTACGAGTAAGTTGATAAGATTATTTTTCTATTTCTGAGACTCAAAGAACAACATTCGAACTTCTATGAAACACAACGCCGCGATTTCTGCACAATTAAAATAAGGTATACTTAGCCTGTACAGCGAGGCAAATAAATCAGTTTTTACTCTTAGAGCACAACTCACATTGCCCTTTTAATGAACCGATTCTGCGCGCCGCCATCGTTGGGTAGTGTGCTGTGGAATGGGCTCCGAGCATGCGGAATACATTTCCTCTAATGAATATAAGACGCCGCGCATGGTTTCACATTATCATTAGAGCATCATTTGGCCCAATCTTTCCTGACATCCTTGTTGTTTAGCGCATTTTGATTCTAAGATGGACCAACTTGGCCAACTACGAAATATTTTACACACACGTTCACAGCCCCCGCAGCATTTTTGGCCTACGTTATTCACTCAGGAAAGTTGTAGTGATTAGACCGATTTTATTAAGTGTTCCATACATGTGTGACCGGCAGAAGTGTAGTTCGTAGGAGACAGGCGCCAATGCCCGAGTTAGCTCAAGCCGCCTCGTGTATTTATCGCGCAAGCCTCAGTAAGTTTCTCACGCGTGCGAAAAGATTCCAAGGCGTTAGTTGGCGCGAATGTACTGGGAGTTCACGAGAAATGAGAACCGTGTTTCTCGGCTCGGATACATGAATTGTACATCGCAGAATGCTCAAACTCCACGAGAACGTGACGCTTGCGGTTGGAATAGAACGTGATCGTTTGACATGACACTACCTCAATAAAACAATAATTGAGAAAAACAAAAATTCTCCATGACTCAACATTCACATAAGCATAATATCATCAAAACAAGGAATGACATTCTGGGCCAAACAAGCGTTCCGCCAACAATCCAGACTGTCGTAGTATGGACAGTCAGGTGACCTGTCTGGGCTTCAGACTGTTGCACAGGAGGCTGTACACGCCTCCGTGCGAGGAGCGGTCGCGGGCATGGCTGAACTGCTTCGTCCCGCAACCCAGCTAATGCACGACCCAAGACCACCTGCAGCGGCCGGTAAGCTGGTACCAATGTTCAACCCCGTCACGAATCCGGTGCAGACAGTAGAGCATTGGACACGAAATATTCACGAACTATCTGCGATATACTCGTGGACCGAGATACAGACGGCGTGTTTTGCCCTAACGAAGCTTAAAGGAATCGCCAAAAAAGTGATACGACGGCCTCGCCAGTGTCCAGCGTTCGTGGCTTGAGTGGAAGCTGGAGCTGAAAAAGGCATTTCCAACGGTCGTAAACCTACAGCGCCCACACCAGGAAATGGAAGCAAGGCGAAAACTGCCGAACGAAACCGCCAAACAGTATTTCCATGAGAAACTCAGCATAGCGCTTCTTTGTAGACTTCCGGAAGATCATAGTATGGACTATGTCACTACAGGCCTCAGTGATGAAGTGCTCGTTCGGAACCTGAGCGTAGTCAACTTTTCTACTCCAGGGGATCTGCTGGTGTGCCTCAAACGCTTGGAGGACCGAATCACCACCGCCTGCAAAGCGTCCCACCGATCCGATGTGGCAACCGGTTCAAGGGCGAGAAAGAACGTTTCGCCCAGCGACCGAAATGCCCACAGGGTCCCGATACAAAAACCGCCATTCAACTCTAATGGTGAACCACGTTGTTTCTACTTTGACGAATACGGACATATGTCTGTAAACTGCAGTAAATCAAAGAAGCAAGAACACTGTAGCAAATGTCACCGAACACGACATAAAACAGCGGACTGCAGAACAAGCTGCAGAGGAAGTGTGTCCGCAGGAAATTATCACATCGAAACAAAGAACAAGTAAATGCACAAAACGAAAAGTACTTTCAAGACGCGGCCAATTGAGAACACTACTGCTTCAACTGCGCAGGTCAAGGCCACTTGGGCCACCAATGCCACGTGAAGAAGATGGGCAATCGAGGTACGCCTTACGTCAAGTCTTACGAAAACCGTCACGACTCCCAGCATCAGACCAGACAGTGTTGGGAGGTACTTCAAGTACATTGTACTTAAAGTACTATTTCAAGTAGGTTTAGGAAACTTGTACTTTACTTGAAGTACATTCTCTGAGTATCTACTTGTACTTTACTTAAAGTATTTTTTCGTGGTACTTTCCGAGGAAAGTACAATTCCCGACTTCAAAGTACATACCCCAAATTTGATTTCGTTAAATTTTTATAACGGTATGAATATTTGTCCACTCCAAAGAAATACTGGGTGGGATATTGTACTTTCACCACAAACGTGAGCAGACGACGCATCGCTCCCTTTCTCCTGGGGCGACTTTTCCGTACCATCTTAAACTCTCGCAACTTCTAGGTCGGTCAGCGCAAGTGAGGAGGTTTAAAATATTAGGACAGCATAGTTAATCATAATGTAGCACCTTAGTCTGCGGTGCGGAAAAATAAACTTTTAAGTCGAAGAAAAAAAAACAAGAGGAGAACGTCACAATGTTTTGATGCATTATCTTTTGTCTTTTCCTTCGACATGAGAGTTCTTTAATTTTTTCGCACTCTAATCTCAGGTGTCACATTATGATTAATTATCCCCAGCTCGTTTGCACACTCACTGTTTTTTTCATTAAGGAGAGGACAGTCCTCTATGAGAGGATCTCTTGCGGAAGCTACGAGGATGACGCCATGCAGGCTCTCTTCTAGTACATTTAACCGCCTTGGGTGCAACAATCCAGTGCAAGCGGCGCCAAATTCAGAAAATGGACTTCTGAATTTGGCTCCACTCCTGAAATTAATTACTCTGTGGCCACTTGACTTTATCAAATATTCGCCTCTGTTTTTGAAAATAGGTCATGCACCCCTGATTACCCCTGGGCAATGCATACCAGTTAAAAAATCAGAGTATAGGGGAATGAAAGGGCATCATGAATGATTGTGCTAAAATACTTGTACTTTACTTTGAAAGCACATTGTATTTCTAGTACTTTACTTCAAGTACATTGCACCCAGTGTACTTTCTACTTTACTTGAAGTACATCACATCTCGTTTACTTTGTACTTTACTTGAAGTACCTTTAGATGTACTTTACCCAACACTGCAGACCAGACAGTCAGAAGGAAATTCGCGAGCACCTCCGAACAAGCAGAAAGGAGGCAAGGGCATTTGGGTGCACAGCGAAGACGCCTTGGCAAGCAGACAACCAAGGAAACGACCGCACCTCAATACGAATCACCAGCACCAAAACAACGACGGCGGTCACGACTGCAAACCTTCCGTGAGCAACAGCAGAGGCTCGAGAAAGAAGCATAATGACAAGAAGTCGCACTTTCAGCAGAAAGTCGATGCGACTTTTTAATGACACCTACCGCACTGAGGATATACCTGGAAACAAGCGGACGCAACGTTTGTACACGTCAACAGCTCCCGTCGACAAGCTAAAACGACTCAACACATTTGATGTTGACATTGAAGGAACATCAAGTGAGAACACTTGAATTTTAGGATGGCCGAGTGTTAGCGCTGTCGCAAACGAAGACGACTGACCCCAAGCTCGCGCTACCAACCGCGTGGCGCACTGTTATTTTTGCTGGGAAGGCGTACCCGCCAGACGTGTATTAAACGCCTTTGTAAAACCTTCACTGCTCCTCGTTTCCCACGTCGAGGCCCTAACACATGTATTTCAGTAAAAAAAAAACACTCTCAGAAAGAACGAAAAAATCATAAATTTTTGCTGACAATTGTTTTTTACTGATATATATCTCACAATCACCTAAAATGTCGGTTTTTTATGGACGATATTAGGCTTAGGTGACCGTTGGATTATAGAGAATTTTTTTTTCAAAATTACCTTTTTTCTTTTACGTAATGTTATGCTTTTAATCTTTCTCGTTCTGTCTAAACCACGAGTGTTCGATTCTCATTGAGTTTGGTCATATTGATACGCATAATTTATTCCCCCGCCCGAAAACAACAACAACAACAACAGGGTTCTCGTTCCTTGGGACTCCGATGTATTTTTTTTTGCCTTTTGTGTGGGTTGACTGCTTCCCCTCACTAATCTTGAACTGCAACACATTAGTCAAAAATGCCAGGTATCAACAAAACAACCTTTAGTGAAGCCCATTTAAACCATTTCTTTCGCGATTCAGGCCCAACGCTATAGGTGAAAAGCAAGAAAAGCGGAAGCGTAGCCTAATCCTTGCATTTTCTTTGAACTGAGATAAAACAGCCAGTTAATGACCGAGCAAGGAACTATGCAGTGAAGTCTAACTATTGGATATGTTAGCCTTAGAAGTGCAAAAATACACAACTTAAAGGGACACTGAACCCCAGATTTGTTAATACCTAATTAGGACAGGCATGTCTCAAAACTAATGTTCGTTTAAAGAGAAATAATTTTTGCCCAATATTTATGTTATAATGCGAATTTTTCGATGTGCGGGCGAAACCGAAATTGTACCTCTATGGGATGATGATGATAGTTTTCGTACCCCTCAAGCGAGTTGTCCGAGTTAGCTGGCCAATTCCCCTTTTTAGGAAAGCACACTCCCGGGGTAAAAAAGCTATCATCATCATCCCACTGGCCCCAGAGGGGTACAATTTTGGTTTCGCCCGCAAATCGAAAAATTTTCAATATAAATTATAGCTAAGTTGTTTTTTAGGACGTAACTTGTGAGACGAAAGTTATTCGCCCAAAAAACATCGCACATTAGGCGATATTCTTCCGAGTCCCAAGACTTAAAACCGTGGTTTAAGTACCACATAAATAAAATTACAAATCAGAAAAAAGAACGCAAATAAACACAAGCAAGACCATTAAAACAGTGCCGTGTTTTTTCTTTTTTTGTGCGTATTTCCGATCTTTTATAATGTTTGTACTACGTACCTGCACGCACAACTGCAAACTTTGATTCAGATACTAAAATTATTAACTGAAATATCGACCCTTCTGAAATGACCCACAATGCGAAATCCAAAAGAGACTGTATTCCGTTGTAACTGAAGAAGGTAGGGCGAGAGGAAACAAAACAGGGAAAATGAAGCAGGCGGAACGCTGGAGAGAGGAGAATGTTTCCCCTCTCCTCTCCAGCGTCCCGTGTCCTCCTCACTGCCCAGCCTTCCTTTTCCTCCCCCAACCTTCTGCAGCTGTAGCTTACGAAAATCTGCTGTGGTGTGCCAGAACAGAAGGCATTAAGATTGTCCGAGGGAGAGCTCTTTATCAATTGGAGCCTACGGAGCGCAGTATATTCTGTATGCGGGAACCAGCTCAGAAATGCTCTAGGACTAATACAGACCAATATGATTACTAAAATGGGTGAAAAATTGTTCCGTTTATTGTGGGAATATTTTTTCCTGCACCGTTTGATTTACAACACAATTTCTATTTAATTAACTATAAGGCTCTGAATTATTCAGCCGTTTTTTATTTGCTTGAGTGTTCAAAGAATTCTAGAAATGTAATTGCATTTGATCAAACGTGGTAGAAAACAGTTATGCAAGCGCGAGCTGACGTGCGGCATCGAACTCTGAGTTAAGGGTAACTTGCGGAGCGTGCGTCATGGGGCATCGGATGTTTTTCTTCTATTGGATGCTTTAATGCTAGCTATGTACGCGCTCTCAGTTGTGTTACCCAATAAAACAGACGTTTGACTAATATAGGGCTTGCCGTTAGCAACGCTTCGGTCACAATATGCAGTGTCTGGCAAGTGGTTGTTCATTACCTTGAAGACCATGTTTGGGTGATCATTTTAATTTTAGTGACCTTTTCTTCGTAATCGTATGCGTGGCAAAGGAGAATGCGATATCCCGACTTCTGATGGAACAAAAGAAACTTTCAGCCTTTCTACTCTGGTGAATAAGGAAGGACAGCGGAGCTGTGCTACGTGCCGCCGTCGCTCATAGATGTCGGTTGCTGCCCAGTGCGCTGTGTTGAGATCTTTTTGTCCACGGAAACGAAACAGAGGAAACTAGCCCTTAACAGCTTCGCTGTAAAACTTTGAAATCATGGCAAGGATCCAAGGACAAGGCGGCCTAGTTCTAGGTTTGTACGCCACGTGACGCATTTTATAAAAGGCCGACCACCAAGGAGAGATGAGGAAACCTGCTCTTCTCCAATTTCTTTTACCCTTTTTTCAAGCAACGGGAAAGAAGGGAGGTACAGCTCCTTTTACGTCGCCGTTAGGATTAGAAAGGATAAGCCTAGCGGGCAGTTATACTCCGTTTCACCATAAGTGCGGAGGCAGCGGATGCCACGAGCCTTCCCGCCGATCCTGCTCTGTGGACGTTGTCCTTGATATGCTTTCCGGACGTCGCTGAGCCCCCTCTCGAAGGTCACGTGACCTAAAAACGAGGGACCCAAACAAAGTCTCGTATTTTAGGAAATTTAGGAATTAGTCTTACTTCTGAGCTTAGGAAAGCAAAATCCTCATACTATAAGCAAATGTTCCATAATGTCACTAGAGAGCGCCCCGATGTGGTTTGGAAAATAATAAATGAAGTCATATATCGTACAAGGGTGTCCCCCTCTATCGGTGAATTAGAAATAGACGGTCAAGTTTTGTCCGATGAAAGTCTGGCGGAATGCTTTAACACTCACTTTTCGGTTCAACAACCCACTGCTTATAATCCTAGCGCCCTTTCTGTTGTAATGCATAATAACGATGCTTTTTTCTAAATCCAACTGACGAAATTGAGATATGTAATATATTTCTAGGACTAAAAAACAGCAAAAGTAGTGACGTTGATCAATTACAAATAAAGCCGGCTAAATATGTAATAGATATAATCCCTCCATGCTTAGCACACATATATAATTTGGCATTATCATCGGGCCAATTTCCAGCAAACATGAAGTTGGCTAAAGTTCCTGCTATATATAAAGGAGGCGTTAAGAACGTCCTGAATATCTACAGGCCTATATCAGTATTACCTATCTTCTCTAAGGCACTTGAAAAAATTACACTCACACGCCTAAATTCGTTTTTCACAAAACATTCTAAACGGACGCTCTCTCAATTTGGTTTTCGACAAGGTAAATTTACTGAAGCCGCTTTATTACTTCAAAAATAAATTATATTGCAAAATATTGAAAAAAGGCTTCTTACGTTAGGTGTATTTATAGACTTCAGTAAAGCGTTCGATGTTCTCAATCACCACATTCTTCTTGCAAAACTTGGCAATTATGGTGTCCGCGGAGTACCCCTTGCTTTACTTACATCATATCTTCAATGTAGGAAACAGTGCGTTGTAATTGACGGTCATTACTCTTCCTTTCATATTGTTATTGCTGGTGTACCACAAGGAAGCATACTTGGGCCTCTTCTATTTAATGTATACATAAATGATATTGTTAACATCGATCACCAAGTTCAGTTTGTCATTTATGCTGATGATACGAGTCTCTTTATTTCTGCTACTGATGCTGATGTTCTGATATGTAAAGCGAATAATATCTTAAGTAAATTTGACATGTGGTCCAAAGTTAATGGCCTTAAAATAAACACCCAGAAATCCAAACCATTTTATTTAGATCTATTAATAAACCAGTTCTGGTTAAAAATGAAATCAAACTTGGTGATTCCTCAATTGAGTTAGTTAGCCAACATAAAAGTTTATGGGTACTTTTTTCCGAGTATATGATGTGGGATTGCCATGCTAACTATCTACTTGCTAAACTTTCCAGAGTTGTTGGCATTATTGCCCGCTGTCGTAATGTTTTACAAATCAGTATTAAGTTAAAACTTTACTACGCACTATTTGAGTCCAATTTAAATTACTGTCATCTTGTATGGGCTACGACAACTAAGACAAACCTTTAAAATCTACTATTATTGCAAAACAAAGTTTTACGTTATATCGTGGGTGTCTCATATAGCAGACCATACAGAACCATTATTTTCTAGATATCAAATACTTCCCGTAGAACGCGTATATAATTATCGTTTACTCTGTACCCTTCGTTTCTCATCGCCAACATTCATAAATATTTTTTGTATTTTATTTCTGAACTTGAGAAACGTGAAAGTAATATAAACACACGCCGTGTAGACACTTGGCTCCTTCCTCGGTGCCGCACAAATTACAACCTCCAGTCATTGCATTACAAAGTACCGCACGTGTCAAATAAATGTTTCACGAACAACATAAACATCTACACAATTGGCAAAAAAGACTTACGTACCTACTGTTTTAACTATTCATAACTAATTTTGTTCTGCTACTTCAATGTTATGTGACCTTGTTTTATTTTTCCCATCATCCTGGTAAAGTGTTTTATATGTTTGTTGTCCGAGCTGCTGCCATGTATAAGGGGAACCCAGACCCAGTCAAGCTGCTTCTAGCAGCTTTTTGTCTGGGGACCCCTCCAGTACTTCTGGAAAAATAAAGTTTATTGTATTGTATTGTATTGTATAGGAGCGTAGTCAGAAGGCGCACGGTCTGAGGCAGCTCTTGGAGATGGGGAGCTGGCGCATAACACGCGGGTTGATGACAGTGAAGGCCGATCCAGAGTCGATTTCTATCCGCAGGCTACGGCCATTGATAAAAATATCGCAGAACACAGGCGGCTCGATGGTGAAGACCTCATAAACCTTCGGTAATGCTCCCATCGTCTCTGACTTGTTATTTCGAACAACTGTTATTGCGAACAACTCTCGCCTTTTGGCGGCATGCTGCAACAATATGCCCCCCGTTATTCCGAAAGTGACAAACAGACCAGCAAAGTGGTATGTTTAGGGTCATGCGCACCATTGCAACACCACCATGCATTCTGAGGAAGTGCCCTTGAACGGTGCTCTTCCGTGTTGCTTGTTGTGTTGCCGGTTGCTGCAGGCGGAGGGATTGGCCCTGCGGTGAGGTGGTTTGATGAGGCGACCTTGACGCTGCGTCACCTTCCACAAGATACGCTTCTGGATCCACTGCAGCCCCCGATGTCGACGCAGAGGCGCGAATTTCAATGGCTTGCGACTTGGCCGCCTTGCCCGCTCTTGCTATGTCCAGGGTCTTGTTCAGTGTTAGTGAGGGCTCGAAGAGCAAACGTCGTTGTAACGCGTCGTCATGAAGGCCGCAAATGACGCCGTCTCTGAGCATGTTGGCGAGCATTCCTTCGAACTCGCAGTGATCGGACAAGTGTCGGAGGTCTGCCACGAAGGTCGCCGCAGACTCCCTGGACGTTGGTCGCGTCTGAAGAACTGGAAACGAGTGAAAGTCACCGACGGTTGAGGGACGAAGTGCTCCTGAAGCTTTCGTGTTATCTCCGTATACGGCGTTTCGGCTGGCGAGCTCGGCGAACACAAAGAGCGCAAGATGGCGTACGTTGCAAAGTCACAGACGCTACAGAGGACGGCTCGTTTCTTCTCTGCCGTGGTTACGTTGTTCGCCACAAAAAAGAATTCCAGGCGCTCGATATACTGTGACCAGAACGCAGGGTCATTAGGCGAAAACTCTTCGAACTGTACGTTGAAGAAATACCTGGAACGGTTGAGCGTTGTAGCCGCCGATACTGCACGTTTACTTCGTCGCCAGTGTTAAGTACCAAGCGAGACTGGACACCTTGCTGGACTTAGTGCGATGCGCCCCCTTTACTAACTCAGATATCACAGCATGGTCCTGTTCGAGAAGGCTCGGCGTAGAAGTGGCCGTGGCTCGCCTTGGCGCGCGCAGGTGCGTTGACCCATGCTCGCGCGCCGCGCTCTCACGATACACTTCAATACACAACAGAATCTGATATTTCGTTTTTAAATTGGGGTTGTGGGGATATTTATACAGCGTGTAGTTGGTCAGCCATTTAAAGTTGCGACGAGTCGCTCGCTGTAGATGAGCAATTTAGCCAGTGCAGTACAACCGCTAGCCTGGGGTCTTTAACGTGCACCACGCAGTAGTGATACACGACCACACGCCGGTACGATGCTCATCCAGATCGAAACGGGCAGGGGTGGGGCTCGAGCCCAGGATCCCTGGGTTCTGCAGCGCGAGCTTTCGCTCCACGCGCGTCGAGCTGGGTGTGCGCTTTAGCCCACTCGGCCACCGATCCCCCCTTCGTTTTTGCTTTAATGACTCGTAAGCGTTCTTCGATTTCTAACTTGACTTTACGCTGTTCCGCGAAAATTGAGTAAGTCGTTCGAATAATGCTTTTAATCAAATAGAACTGCGTTTTCACCTTCCAGAGAGTAAACTTGTATTTCATTTTAATAAAATAACGTAAAATGATTGTAAAATTAGTTCGCTTTCCTGAATACGAGAGCCGCCTGTGCACCACGTTGTGCCAGGAGTGGCGTGCGGTGATTGGCCGATCAAATAACGCGAATAAATGGAAATATCGCATAACATAACCATATGGGGGGACTTCAACATTATCCATCGTACATTGAAGGCGCAGTGTGGTTTGAATTGAACCGCTACTCGGTCATAGGCCAACGAACGACTTACAAAGGAGCCTGCGTTCATCCAGACAAAGCGTGGACCCTGCACCTGCGCACAAATCCGATTTGCGTAAGATGGAGCGTCTGCGCATGAGCAGGGTCGAGAGCAACGCCATCGCCGCGACGTCACGTCAAAGCTCCGTGTTATTCGCGACGCTGGAGACATTTAGGGAGCTTTCGTAGTTCGTTTCCGCTGTCCCGCATTGCTCTAAGCCACCCGCTACGATACGCAAGCGCAGTAGCAGCTTGTTCGTTGCGGAGGGCTTAGCGGAGAGAAAACGCGGTCTACAAAAATTCTCAATCAAGATCTTGATATATTTTTATATTGGAGTGTCAGAGAAGATGTAAGCACCATGCGTTTCCGTTTTTGTAGCGTGGTCCGCCCTGTCCTTGTGCGTAGAGTCCAAGCGCCAGTCCAAGACCGCAGTTCGGTCTCCGCCCACGTGGGGTGTAGGACACGCGACGCTAACCCAAACGCAGGAATGCGTGTGTTCGCTCTCATCCAGTACTCATCAGGAAAACTCACTGATATCGCCGGACACCATGAAAATGCTTGCAGCTAAACCAAGACTCAAATGACTGCGTACTAACTTCCCATTTACCTTGCTGGGATGAATAAACTCCGCAGACGACGAAATAAATATTGTACATTTTAAAGATACCCCAATATAATGATAGCGATACCTCATATTAGGGTGAGAGGGACGTGCCGCCGTTTTCGATGCGCCATTCTCTAATTTTAAGGCGCTCTATGATGACATCCATATTTGACATGAAAACCAATCTTACTATAGCATGACGTAAAATCTAGACATATGCGCATCCTCTTACTCGGTTTTTTCGGACCTAAAGATCGCCGGACAACAATGCCAACAGAGCCTTTTAAATTCTCCACATTGGTTTTGTTTGCGCAGAGCGTAGAATCCTTCACCTTTGCGTCCTCATGTGTCAGAAATGCAAAATTACCGTTTCTGTGGTGTGGCTGAAAAAGTCAAGAGCATGTTTTAGACCGCCCTGTAATGATTGGCGGTAAACGAGTCTGCGTGCAGAAACAACGAGTTTATTGGTTTATTCGTTCCTGCTTATATAGCGTGCACGCCGTGAGCGCCTGTTGTGTTATTGGCAGCTTGTACTGCGCACCTGCCGAAACGATCGCTGGTTGTCAGGTTAGGGCATGATCCTGTTAGATGCCTATGATGACATCCTTCGCCCTTAGTTGTTTTGAATGCGGTAGCGCTGGAGCGGTCTTCTCTCTGGGCTCGATCGACCCAGCGTGGCTAACTTGGCTGCGATGCGTCTCCCGGTGGAGCCTCATCTGGTCGAGGCTGTGCTGACGGAAACTGCTCCAGATGGCTTGGCTGTGTAGTAGTACCCGGCAGCTTGAAGGAGTTGCTCATCCCCAGCCTCGTGTCATGGGATGTTGTCACCTATGCCTTCCGCCTGTGGTTTGCGTGCCGCCGATTTTTCGCGCCGTCAGAAGTCTGCACTTTGTACATCGCATGTCCCACATGTTGTAGTACTCGGGTTTCCATCCGCTTAGCCCCCACGCAGAACTTTCGCACATACATAACATTCCCACCCACAAACTTTATTTTTTTTACGCAACGCCCAGCTGGAATCTACCTGAGTGTCGGGGTGAAGCCTGTCCAGTGAAGAGCGTAGCTTGCGCCCGACCGTCAGCTCCGCCGCGGTCTTTCCAGTACCAGCATGAGGTGTCAAATGCTGTTTAAACAAGAATCTGGACATTTTTGAAGCCACAGGTCTCTCATCTTGTTTTCTAAGTGCCATTTTGAGTTAACGAAACAGGCGTTTCACCCCATCATCACTTGCTGGTTGTTAAGGAGCGGCATATGTACATTGAATACCGTTAAGTTTTAAAAACTCCTGTTTTTTTTTTACTCACAAAAGCCTTTTCATTATCTGACACAACAAGATCAGGGGGTCCGTACAACGCGAACAGTCTACGCAACATTTTGACAACCAACAAGGAGCTTAGTCAGGACAATATCTCAACTTCTGCCGAGTTGGAAATGAGCCTACGACCACTAGAATACACACTCCCTTTACTGGCCCGGCGAAGTTGACGTGGATTCCGCTCTAAGGCCCAACGGGCTTGATCCAGAAATGCGTAGGCTCTTGGGGATTACCCTGCCTATTCTGTTGGCATTGTTTGCAGTAATTTGCAAACACTTCGATGTCCGACTAAAATTTTGACCACCATACATAGGATCGTGCGACCACTTTCATGGCCGTTGTTCCCGGGTGGTTTCGATGAAGTAGCAGCAACACTTCCTTCTTCAATGACTCGATTATTTTAGTTCCCCACAACAAACAATCGCTTAGAACTAAAAGTTCGCCACTTCTCACCTCGTAGATCCTAAACTCCGCTGGCACTTCTAGTGGCCATCCCTGTTGTGTCCACTTCATGACTTGGGACAGGCGACGATATTCTAAGGCATTTTTCGCCACTGTGGCTGCGGTAACCTGTAGGCAGTGGACTGCTGCTAGAAGTAGCCGGTCTCTAAATTCCCCGACTTCTTCCCGGGTTACCGGCACTGGCAGCCTGCAAAGACAGTTGGCATTCCCATGGTCCTGTGTGCGTCGGTATTTCTGGGTGTACGTGTATGCCGATAACATCAGCGTCCATCGCAGCATACGTGGTGACAGCACTGTATCAGTCAACGAGCCAGAGGGTACCGCATCCAGTGCGCGAATCACTTCCTCTTTATAGTCTTCCGGGTATGAGTCAGGGCGACGCGATCATCACAACTGCTACATCTTACTTTCTTTGAAGCGCGGAAAACGAAAAGTAAATACATAAAGCATGAAAGAAATGGGAGTATAAACTAAATGCACAAAGCACTAAATATAAAAATGTAACACAAAGACGGTGGTACAGCTGCTGAAGCATGCTGCTGGATGTTCTCATCTTGTAGCCATTGGGGTTCCCGTATAATTCGCGTTGATGTCCGATTACCTCATAGTAATGGTTCGCAATGCTGATCAATCCCTTCTGAATCCTCTCTTGCTGCGGGGTTCACTGCAGCTGGGGTGCTGATCGGAGTTCCCGTTGAACTAGCGTCTGCGTTAATAATGGCTGGATCATTACGCTGCACTGCTGCGGTCAATGCAGTCGGTACAGCTTGGATGCTGGTCGGGAACCAGGCCGGGGAATGTTCGTGGTGCTCCTGGAAGTAATTGGAATTCCTTAACTTCTTCATTCGTCAATAACAGGAGTACCCAGTTTCGTCGATATTCCCGGTCATCCTGCGTGACAACAAGTAAAGAATGAGGGACCACACTCTGTAGCACTTGACCCTTCGCGTTCCACTGCCCTCTATCCCTCAGGCGTACCACGTCACCTTCCTGTAGTGGTCTCATGAAACATCCTTTGGTGCTATCTTGTCCTGGTTTTTCGGCTGGTTTTGGAACTGCTGGCGAGAAGTGAGGAAGACGAGACCTAATGCGGCGTCCCTTTGAAAGCTCGCTGGGGCACCCGCCATCCTCGGGAATCGTAGGCCTGTAACCCAGCAATCGCAGCCAGAAGTCTTTATTAGCTATAGCAAATTTCCTCGGTATTCGTTTTACCCCTTGAACACCCTTTTCTGCAAGTCCGTTGGAACGCGGAAAATGCGGACTGGACGAGGTGTGCTTATAATCATACTTCAAAGCGAACTTCTGGAACTGACGTAACGAGAATCGCGGGTTATACACCTCAAAACATATTGCGTGTGTAGCAAACATGCTGCTTAATGAAAAAATAACAGATTTTGATGTTGCCTCTCTGAGCCTCTCTACCTCTGGGAAGTTGAAAAGGGCATCAAAAGCAACTATGACCAAGCCTGCTCCAAAAGATCTACACCAATGTGCGTCCATGGAAAGAATGGAACCTTCAAGCATGGCCAGAAAAGTAGATGTCCCGCTCGTGCCTTACGCTTATTGATACCAACATCGCCATCTCGAGCATTTGCTTGCCCACTGTCCCTGGAATGACCACTTTTACGCCCCTAAACACAACACCAGCTACCTTTGTTAATTCTGCGGTGAAAGGTTTTTATTGTTCATGAAGAAGAAGGATTGCTCGGCGACAATTTATCGCCTCCCTAAGGACAGTGTCTTGAGTAGTTCCACGCACGAGCTGAGCCCTGGTTGCTTCGCTTACTAGGCTGTGTTGCAGCTCCAATGCGTGCACCTCGACATCGGTTAGTTCCGTGCTGCTTGGCTGCCCAATAGAAGTGCTCTCGAAAGGATGCCTGGAACCACCATCTTATTGCCAGGGGCTGCATCAACTGGAACTCATACTTCATAAGCCTCAAGAAGAGACGCTGCAAGCGCGGTGGCATATCACCTACGCTTTTTTGCGCAATCGCAATTAGAGTCTATGGTCAGTTTACGCTAAAACTCGTCGTTCGTACATAAAATTATTAATTTTTTCAAGACCGATAGTGACTCCAGAGCTTCCTTTTCAATTTGTGAATAGCGTGTTTTCACAATAGACAAACGTCTGGAAGCATAGGCTACTGGCTTCCACCCGTCAAAATGTGTTTGTAAAAGCGCTGTGCCTGTCCCATATTTTGAAGCATCTGAAGATACTTTCGTGATATTTGCCAGGTAAAAAAGTGCGAGCACCGGGGTTGTAGATATGAGCTTTTTAAACTTCCCACTCCATTTGGTGTGCATCTGACAGCTCGAACATTGAGCTGTCCTTAATAACTTCGCGCACTATGTTAGTCCTCAAGGACATGTTAGGCAAAACATTCCCGAAGTAATTTATAAACCCATATAATTATTGTACTTCTTTGTTGCTCACTGGTTGTGTAAAATTGTGAACACTCTGAGACAAAGCTGGGCATGGAGCGGCACCCTTTTTATTAATCTCGTAACCCAAGAACTCAATTCCTTTGCGGGTCAATTATCATTTGTTTATGCTGAACGTGAGACCGCCTCAACTTGCACTCTGCAGTACGGGTCGTAATCTTCCATTGTGCTCGATCTGAGTTCTACCCTACATTAGAACGTCATCGATGTATCCTCGAAATCCGGGTAAACCTTCAAGCATTTGGGACATTGTCTTTTGAAATACTTGCGGCGTAGAAGCTATTCCAAAAGGTAGCCCGAGGTACTAGTATCTTCCAAGTGAAGTAGCAATGATGCATATTTTTGCCGTCTCAGCATCCAACGGGATTTGATGAAATCCAGAATTGGCATCAAGCGTTGAAAACCATCGTGCACCCTCTAGCTCTGCCTCAACGTCTTCTCTTTTGAGTTGATAATGTTCTCGCTCCACCAACTTGTTTATGTTCCGGGTATTCAAACACACCCTGAGCAGCCCGTCCTTTTTGGGCGCAATAAGCAAAGGATTCGACCAGTCAGTTGGCTCGTCCACTTTTCGGATAACGTTCATAATAGTTAAGCTCTGCAGCTCCCTTTCCAGTGGCTGCCGTAAAGCTTGAGGGACTCGTGGAGCTGCTTGTACCGTTGGCCTGGCTTCTTCATTTAGGGCCTTCTGGTATGCCTGACTCACACAACCCAACCCTGGAACACCTCGAGGAACTCGGAGGTCATTGCGCTCAAGCTATCTCAGGAAATCGGCGAAACACGATTTACGAGCCCAAGGAGCTCACTGGCTTGGAGACCGACAATGGAAGCCCGAGACTTCTTTACAATAAAAAAAACTGAACGAGTTTTTTCTTGTTGTTAGAATCCACGTTCAAAGATTATTTTACTACGCGCGCAGTTATGCCGCCGTTGTAACTGCGCCAAATCGTCGTACTTTAATGCAAATCTTGCGCTTCTGCTTGCTCGCTGCCACCAAAATAGCGGTAACAAGTTGATATTCTTATCGGCTACCTTCGCCGGTACCAGCCACTCCGCTTGTTTGCATGCAACAGTGTGTATTCCCACCTCCAGACTTTCAAAGTCGCTCCCTGAATCCGTGGCATGTTCGTCGTTTTCGTAAGTTATCAAGATCCCTAGTTGTTTCGGACGGCAAGAAGTGAAATGACCTTGAGGATTTTCCTGTCGCTGGAGAGCCAGTCCCTTTTTGAATGAAGTTGCTCTCCTGACAGCAGTCTCGTGTCAATAGTGGTGCTGCTGACACCAACGAATGTATTTTATTTGTTGGGGGAATACTGAGAATGGACTATTCGGGCTTGTCCCAAACTTTGTTTTGAGGTGATGCTAGTTCGTCCGCTTTGCACATATCCACGGTTCTGGTAAGCAATACGTTTTGCTCGCGCAACAACCTTTGCCGTAGTTTTTGTTCGATATACCATATACAATACGATCTCTGATCATTAAGTCGGCGAAGCTGTCAAATTCGCCGGTCTTAGCCTTCAGTAAAAAATCCCGGCCAAATTGTTGAATCTCCTCACGTTCTACCTGCTCTTGCATTCTGAATACGTAACGCTCGTACGTTTCATGCTTCTTGTGAGAGCTGTATCTATGAAGCCTTTCTACTAGTTGCTTCGTTGGTCTGCTCCCCTCGAATACGGCTTGCTCTCCGGCGACATGCCGCAGCAACGCAATCGTTTGTCCCTCCTTCCTTTTAGCGGAAGGCTCCCAAGCTGTCATGAAGCTTTACGACAGTTTCTAGACAACGTCTCCAGTTTTCAGCAACGTTGCCGGAGAACTGTAGCGGCTCTGGTGGTTTTAGCCCTACCATGGCTGAGGCTACCGCAGGACTTGCGACGAAGTTCGAACCACTTCTGACACCATGTATCAGTCAACGTGCCATCGCGGTCCGCATCCAGTGCGCGAGTCACTTCGTCTTTATTGTCTTCCGCCTATGAGTCATGCTGGCGCGAGCATCAAAACTGTTAGAAATGTTTTTCTGGGGTTGTAAAATGACCAGCGGCGCTTTGTGGTCCGGTACTAAGGAAAGAGGTCTTTTACAAAAATATTGATGAAAATGTCGATTTCGAAACACTATAGAAAATCTAGAAAAACGTTTCTCGATCAATTTGAATGACAGTTTCTTATTGTTTCTGTTTAGTGCCCTTGAGGCGTAAGCGTCAGGTAGCTCGCGACCCTGGTTATCTCGATGTAATAACAATGCCCTACTGCCACAGGTGACACATCATATGACAACACAAGTGGAGCATCCTTCTGTAAAATGAGTACACAAAATCTTAAGTCAACAACTTTTTAAGGCAACCAAACGCATTATAATGATCTGGAGCCCAGTCTTATGCTGACACGTTATCTAGCAACCTATGCAAAGCTTCCGCCATGTCTGGTCGTCCTTTTAAGATTCGATGATAGAAATTTCTCATACCTAGAAATGCCGGTAACTCTTCCTTGTTTGTAGGTGCCGGCACCTGGTAGATGGCCTGTACTTTTCCTTGGATGGGGTAGATGTAGTGGTCTTTGTTCTGATGTCCCAAAAACTTTAAACTCTCGGAGTAAAACTCACTTGGAGCTTCCTTGACGCAGTGCAGACTTCGAAAGCCGTGTCAGAACTTCGGTGAGAACTTCGTCGTGTTCTTCCACCGACTCGCTGGCGAACAAGATGTAATCTACGTAGACTGCCACCTGCGAGAGGCCAGTCAGCACCATGTCCATGGTTTTCTGGAACAGTCCTGGAGCCACGCAAATTCCGTAGAGCAACCGACGAAAATTGTAAAGCCCCTTTATTGTGTTGATCGTGGCAAGCTCTGCTGCCGCGTCATCAAGCAGTAGCTGTTGTTCGGTCATTTTATATAAAATTGGCAAAGGGGCGGCTGTTCGACATTTTTAATTCAACGGATGATTTTATATTGCCATTGTCCAGTACCTGGCATAAGAAATCTACACCTAGTTTTGACCAGAACAAAAAATGGGGGACCGAAAAATTCCCAACCTTAAGAGGTGGACAGTTGCATTAACGGGCACTAATCGAGGTGGCACGTTTGAAAGTGAATAAGGAAAACGATATAATTAGAATTCTTTTAATACTTTTTAGAAACAAAGTATGGGTACAACGTGCTTGTAATATATATATTGGGTATGTTCAGATAAGGACGGTCAAGGTGGTGTTGTAGCGGACAAGCGATAACTACAGGAATGTCTTACCACGTCAAGACGCGTGACAGTGATCTAACGCCGCGTGACGCACGCAGTGGCGCGTACCAGACACGAATCACGAGCCCGGCCTGAACGACGAGACTGGCTCGGATCACAGCGGCAGCAGGATGGATTTTAGCAGCTCGTTTTTTTCTTTGTTAATTATGGTGATAAAGATTTGTTTGGTTTTAAACCTGCGAACGTCTTTCTGTCGCCACAAGTTGATGGCCCGGAGAACGCTCCAGCTCCGAAGACCTTCATTTCTGTGCCAAGGGTATCCAAGCCACCCTACCTCGTCATGTCTACTCCTGAGCTACCCGCTGCGGGTCAACTCTCAGCACTCCACCTCCGCCTGCCCCCTTCTGGACGGCGGACGCACAGATATGGTTTGCCCAGGTGGAGAGCTGAGTTCACCACCTGGCGGATCACTTCACAAGTCCAGAGATTCCACCATATCATCGCAGCGCTTCCGCCAGATATCGCAGAGGAAATCAGGTACCTGGTCCTTACACCGCCTGCAGAACGCACCTTATGACACCCTGAAGGCGGAGCTCATACGGAGGACCACGTTGTCGGAACCGCGCCGACTCGAACAGCTCCTCACATGAGAGGAGTTGGGTGACCGCAAGCCCTCACAGCTGCTGCGGCGCCTACAACAACTCCTGGGTGAGAAGGCGGCTACCTTCGACGTCGCGTTGCTTCGGGAATTTTTCCTTCAGAGGCTGCCGACTAACGTTTGCATGGTCCTGACGTGTGCGTCTGGACTTGACCTCGAAGAACTGGCAAAGCTCGCAGACTCCATCATAGAAGTCGCTGTGCCCACCATTGCACAGGTCCAAGGTCAGACCGGACCACTACCATCCACGACTTCACCCCTGGCGTGACGACTGCCACAGTTGACGTCAGCGGCCTTAGGGAGGAATTTCATTGTGAAATTGGACGCCCGTCTGCTCAGATCGCAGCCCTCACCACCCGCATTTCAACACGCCGACATCACAGATCGACTTCTCAACAAAGTAGGCATCATTCTCCCTCGCCCAGCGAAGGCATGTGCAGGTACCATCGCACTTTCGGTGCGCAAGCCGAAAAGGCGTTTCACCATGCACAGCCTCGGAAAACGGCCAGGCCCACCACTGGAGGCGGCGAGTGGGGACGGTTCCGAAGCCAGCCGTCTTTTTTCATATCAGACAAGAATTCTGGTCTTTGGTTCCTAGTCGACACCGGCGCCGCATTTAGCATCCTACCGGTGACGTTCATCTCAAGCAAGCCAGAACGCTCCAACGTCACTTTGCAAGCGGCGAACAAGTCTGCCATTGCCACCTACGGCGAACGAGCACTCACACTAAACATCGGGTTGCGAAGACCTCTGAGATGGGTGTTCCTGGTGGCTGACGTGATACATCAATCCAAGGGGCAGGTTTCCTTCGTCACTTCAAACTCCTAGTGGACCTGCAGCGACTGCGTCTAGTGGATTCAACGACCAACTTCAAAGTTCAAGGCATTGAATCCTCATCATCACTCCCGCAACGTTGCACTCCACCCGCCACAAAGTTTGAAGATCTGCTTCGAAGGTTCCCTACAGTCACACGTCCTGCCAACTGTCTGCAGCCAGTGGAACATGACGTCACTCATCACATCATGACGACCGGACCTCCCACCTACGCTCAACCTCGAAGACTCCTGTAAGATCAGTTAAAGATCGCGAAGGCTGAGTTCGAGCATGTGCTTGAGCTCGGCATTATCAGGCGTTCGTCAAGTCCATGGGCATCGCCCCTCCACATGGTGCAGAAGAAATACCCAGGGGATTAGCGGCCTTGCGGCGACTACCGCGCGCTGAACAACTAAACCGTCCAGACCGCTATCCCCTACCACACATCACGGATTTCACTGCGTCGTTGGAAGGGACCACTATATTTTCAAAAATCGATCTTGTCAAAGCTTACCACCAGATTCCTGTGTAATCATCCAGCATACCAAAGACGGCTATCATCACTCCGTTTGACCTCTTCGAGTATGTCAAGATGCCATTCAGCCTTCGTAACATGGAAGAGACCTTTCAGTGATTCGTCGACAGCGGCACCCGTAGGCTGGACATTTTGTTTCCGCATATGTCAACGATATCCTGGTGTCCAGCGCTGATGCCGAGCAACATCTTGAACACCTAGAGATCCTCTTCCAGCGCCCGGCTCAATATGAACTCATTATCAATAAGGCGAAATGTGAGTTTGGCGTTTCCGAACTGGAATTTCTAGGCCACCACGTCGACTCCAAAGGCATCCGCCCACTTCTATCAAAAGTCGACGCGGTCACGAAGTTCCCACACCAACGTCGCGCAAGAATCTTCAGAGTTCCTCGGACTTGTGAATTTTTACCGGCGTTTTCTATCACACTGTGCAACTCTTCTGCTACCCCTGACCGATCTCCTGAAGGGAAATCAGCGCGACTCTTCACCTCTACCATGGTCTCCAGAAGCAGCGGAAGCGTTCGGGGCGATCATGTCATCGCTCGCAGAAGCTGCACTATTAGCGCATCCGCTAACTGGTGCGCCTTCTTGTGTGATGACAGACGGCTCAGATATTCGCTGTCGGCGGAGTGCTTAAGCAGCTTGTTGGTGGACACTGGAAACCCTCTAGGATTCTTGTCCAAAAAGCTTTCGCCAGCGGAGCCCGCTACAGTACCTTCAGTCGAGAACTTCTAGGTATCTACCTCACCATCAAGCATTTTCGTCACTACCTAAAGGGTCGGGAATTTCACGTCCTTACCGATCACAAGCCGATAACTTTCGCGATCCAAGCCACACACAGCCGTCTCTCTTCCAAGGAAAGTCGGCACCTTTCGCTCATCGCACAATTCACTAGTAACATCCGCCACATCAATGGCACCGACAACTCCTCTGCTGATGCGTTGTCTCGGATCACTTGTAGCAAAGCCATCCCCAACGCTGTAGATTTCGCTGCCTTGCAACCTTGATCTGTGCGACGTGTTACTCCCAGGCTGCGATCCAACTGTCATCTGCGACATGTCCACAGGTACACCTCGAACAGTGGTACCGCCCATCTTCCGGCGGCCCATTTTCAACTCGCTGCACAGCCTTTCTCATCCCAGCTTCCGAGCAACCCAACATCTCATCGCTCAACGCTTTGTTTGCACGGAATGAACAAAGATGTGCGCGCGTGGGCACGTACCTGTCTACTTTGTCAGCGTTCCAAGGTTCAACGACCTACCTTTGCACCTTTCACTACAATGCAGACAGCCACCGCTCGTTTTGACAACATTCACCTGGACATTGTAAATCCTTTGCCACCATCGCAAGGAGCCAGATACATGCTCACGTGCATAAACAGATTCACGCTTTGGCCAGAGACCTTCCCCATCGCAGACATCAGCGCGAAAACAATTGTGAAGACCCTAGTCGTCAGCTGGATATCACGTTTCGGCGTTCCGTCAACTATATCTACCGATCGAGGCGCAGAGTTCGAATTGAGGCTGTTTCAGGAGCTCATGGTACCCGTGGGAACATCTCGCATTCGTACCACAGCGCACCATCCCGCTGCTAACGGTCTGGTGGAAAGGTTCCATCGAACATTAAAGGCCGCGCTAAAAGCACACAACGACCCTAACAACTGGGCGAGGCTGCTTCCTATCGTCCTACTAGGCCTGCGCACTACCTTCAAGACAGACACTCAATGAACTGCCGCAGACCTAGTCTATGGACAGACTAGGTCTGCGCCAACTCAGCCTCCCAGCTGAGCCCCCAGCTGAGATGATTGCCATTCCGCTTATTTCTCTGTGCCCGATCCTCTTAGCTATGTCACACAGCTTTGAGAAGATATGCGGAACCTTCGTGTCACACCAACAAGGCATCACTCCGTCACCCGACGTATGTGTGCGACGAATTAACCTCGGCCACACATGTTTTTGTACGTCTAGACGCAGTCAAGAAACCGCTCGACCAACCCAACGACGATCCCTTCAAGGTGCTGGACAGACGAGAGAATTTTTTCCGCTAGACTTAAACGGGCGGCGAGACACCATCTCCACCGACCGTCTTAAACCTGCCTAACTTGACCCAACAGATGTTTTGAGCGTCCAGCCTCTATGTTGGCCCTCCTCTGCCCCACACTCGGCACCACCTCTAAAACCCGCTCAGTGCCAAAAAAATCGCTCCGTCTCCTGGAGAAAACATTTCCCTAGAGACTCCTCTAGGGGGAGCCATTGTAGCGGACAAGCGATAACTACAGGAATGCCTTGCCACGCCAAAACGCGTGACAGCGATCCAAGGCCGCGTGACGCACGCGGTGGCGCGTACCAGACACGAATCACGAGCCCTACCCGAACGGCGAGACTGGCTGGGATCACGGCGGCAGCAGGATAGAATTTTAGCAGCTCCTTTTTTTGTTAATTGTGGTGATAAAGATTAGTTTGTTTTTAAACCTGCAATCGCCTTTTTGTCGCCACATTGCAAAGCCTATTTTTCATTTTCGCCTTTATATTTATATGAGGTAGCAAAAACTGTCCCCATAACAGGACATACCTTACTTTTGCAAGATACTTCTTTGTAATGGTAAGAAAAATCGCAATCCCAAGAAGCTTGAAAAAACAATTTCCCGAACAGCGCGATGAGACAATATTGAAGGCCGGAGGAATAAAGGATAAAGCTTTCTACACAGTCAAAGCTTTTACGTTTAATGCAAGCATACTATTCATCCAGAATTAGTTAAGGTTAACTTATATGAGCCTATATTTCAAGCGACATAAAATGACAAATTTGGCTTTTGGAGCACATCTTACATAATGAGGCATTTTACAACAAATTTTTAAGTAGCTTCAAATTTGTTTTTTCACTGAAACTTTTTGTGTTAATTGTTTCATGCGTTGTGAACTTCAAACAAATTAAGTATCGTTCTACTGTTGAAAGTGGTTTCTGCATTGCGCTCGGACATTTCGCCGAAATGAAAAAAGTCAACATTTTGCCATTTTCGCGCGGCAAAAAAAAAAAATTCATTCGCGTTTTTTTTTCTAATTTTATACGATGGGTTTTGGTGACCAGTAATTACTAATCTACAAAAACATGTTGCATATTTTCTTTCAAACAATTTGCTAAGAGGTCGTGGTCGCATCAATTACAGTTGCGGAATTTCTGTCTTAACGACTAGTGGTACACGAGCGACGCGTGCCACAGTGTCCGTGTTTGGTCATATTAATACCCAGGACACCATGAAGCGCTCTAAAAATAACACGTGAACTTGTTTTCATCGCTGATGTGGCTGATATTGCCAATTAATACTGAACTTTACGGAGATTCCGATCCTTATTTGTTATACTAGGCTGGTTAGATGTTGATTGTTCAACCATTTCAAGGTAGTGCTGTATTATTAGTACCTGGCTGACAAAATAATTTGATTTGTATTTCTTGGCACTGCTCAACCGCTTGCTGACGATATAGCTTGACTCATTTCTGTAGGCATCACTTGGAAGGAGCGACATTGCGGAAGCTTCTGCCCCGGCCATTGGCGGGCGTGGCTACCGCGGCACGACAACAGGCTGTGTCTCGAAAAACAATGGTGAATGAGAGGAAATTAAGGTTGAGTTAGAGGGATTTAGGTAACGTAAGCGGTTCAGTGTCAAAGGAAACAGCCAAGTGTGCACTCGGGCGCCACTCAGTCGCTCCAACAGAATCCCTTGCGACGCCTCATCCGCGATGAAAAAGTTATGATCTGGGACTGGGTCGAGGGGGGCAAGAGAATTATCGACCTGAGGAAATATTTTTGGTGAAATTCTAAGAGGGTCATGTCGTGCGAAAACCTCCAGATATATATTTGCAATTAGAACGCTCTTGGTGAGAATTAGCCAGCGCCGCCACCGAATTCCGTAAGCGGTCACACACGCACGGTTTCGTGGCTCACTCATGACCAGAAAAGAAAGAAAGATTTGATGACCAGACGACTGGCCTACAACGCGGTGAGGTCTTGCCAATAAAGGGGATGTAACACAAGGTATGAAACAACGGGAGTTTAATTAAAACGATGATTTAATTGGAAACAGAAATAATATAAGGTTCGCAAGTTCCGAAACGTGGAAAAATGGTCATAGCACTTCACCCTGTCAGGTGCGCGGGCGGCAAAATGCAAAAATACCTAGCAAATACACAGAAGAAAAAACATTACTAGACAAGAAAAAGGTAAACTCCTCAAATCCTGAATTAATACCAACAAGTTTGCAGTACTGAGGAGCTAGTGGGTGGATGGAGTGTCTAATCTGTCACTGTCCGGGAGTTAGAGCCTCTTCCGTTGCATTGTCCAAAGCGGGTGGTCCCTCCGGATTCGGCGGTGGGCAAGTGGGCGGCTCTGATGAAGCCAGCCACACACTCACACACTCACACACACTTCTTGCGGATGCTTCCTTGCACGGACCTGGACCATCACCGTCGCTTTTCCCGGGCTCGATTCGCTTTTTTCTGATCGAATCTCACAGCTTCAAGTCCTGAGCAGACTTCGTGTTCACACAGGTCGAATATCGTGCGAGACGAAAAGAGCTTGGTTGGAACCGCAATATATCAGGCCAGGTGCAGGAAGTCGTCCTAACCGTTTGTCACGCGGAGTCCTGTTTATATTGAAGGGCGTAGGTATTTGAAAACTGTGATGTTCGCCTGGGTCGGTCTCCGAGTAATTCGTCGAGAGGAGTCTCTAGTATATGCTATCAATGCAAGGCCATCCATGGCCACATCTGCCGTCTTAAAACCGTCAAGTGGTGATACTGACTGCTCTCTGATGTTTTAAACGTCTTCTCTAAGCCTTAGGAGGCAGTTCTGGCACAAGAAGTCGTCTTCATGCACTTCTGCCTTGGGATTCAGCACTTTACGGAAAGTTGCAACACCCAGGTCGCTGACAGGACAAAAACTTTGTTGGAATTTGATCTTCCGTTCACACCAGTTTGAATCGTACGCATAACAGTATCGTCTTGGAAATGACGCCACGAAAAAGGCTCACGCGCTGAGGACGACGCAAGGTATTCGTAGAATTCACAAGGAAATAAAATTTACGGCAAACTTAAGTCACCTTTCGTGGACTTGTGGGTGCCTGTCTTGCGCCGAGAAATTCGGCGAGACGGAGCTTTCTCTTCAAAGTGGAGAGGTAGGTCGTTCGTTCGAGTAGCAGCTCGCCAGGGAAGCTTCGTTTCTGTAAAGCTCAGATGCTGATTCCTGCTAAGAGTGTCCGCTGACGTGCGGCGGAGTCGCGTGGTCGTTGGAGGTTTACCTGGCTCATCACAGTCGTGGTTTGTAGATGGGTGGTCCCACTGAGTGAAACTTGCAACGTGCTGACTATCCAACGTAGCGCGAACAGCGCTTTCAAATGTTGTCGGTGCCGCTTTCCCCAGGAACCATACGCGGAAAATCCTCCATGTGCTCTTGCTCGGACACAACTCTAGACTCATTCATCAGACATGTTTGGTACATTTCTACAGTCTGCTAGCACCGGAAAAATTTTCCAAAACCCTTGTGCCCCCCCCCCCCCCCCCCCCACCGTTCTGCGTATCTGCTCTTCCGTGGGGAGGGGCTGCTGTGCCACCGCACGAGGAATGACTCCGGTGTTTGCATACCATCGCCACATGTCCGGCCGGTTATGTTTACACCGCGCAGAAGACACTGCCGTTGTCGCGTATCGCCGCCGCGAGTCGGTAAGATACGATCATCTTTGCGCGCGCGGGTGCAACCATCGGCCTCATTTTTTCCCATAGGGGGTGGTGAGGAAGAAGGGAAGGAGAGGAGGGGCTGCCACTTATTTTGTTGTAATGTCTGCATCAAGAAACACTTAGTTTCCTCTGGCGCCGTCTTCAGTTATGCTCCGGCTTGGAGTCCAGCTACACCATGCGTTACAATGTCATAATATACAACCGGATTTGACCTTCTGTTCACGCCACGCCCTCCATTTGTTGGGCCAAAAGCTTCCGTAACATTGCTCGGTCCTAGTGGTGCCTAAAATGACGAATCAAATTATTTTGTTATCCAAGTACTCATATTAAAGTACGAATTTGAAAAGTTAGCACGATGAGCATTTAACCAGCCAAGCATACACCATAATAAGCGATTGGACGCGCCGTAAAGTTCAGTAAACATTGGCAATATCTGCCACATCAGCGATAAAAACTAGTTTACGTTTTATTTGTAAAGTGCTTCATGGTGCCTGGGCACTAATATGACCAAATACAGATACTGTAGCATCCGTCGTTCGTGTACCACAAGTCGTTAAGACAGAAACGCCCCAGCAGAAAATGATGCATCAACAAACTGGTTACACTTTTTTAACAAAATAATGCCACGTGTTTTTGCAGGTTTGTAATTACCGTTCATCAAGGGCCCATGGGACAAAATTTAGGGAAATTAAGAATGAATAACATTTTTAATTGCCACACAAAATTAACAATGGCAACATTTTGACTTTTTCGATTTCGACGATATTTCCAAGCGCACTGCAGAAAACACTTTCAACAGTAAAACGCTAATTAATTTGTTAGAAGTTTACAAAGCACAATAGACTCGACGCAAAAAGCTTCAGTTTGAGAATAAAATTTTAAAGTGACTTAAAAATGCGCCGAAAATGCCTAATTATGTAAGATTTGCTCCAGAAGCAAAGTTTGGCATTTCACTTCGCTTGAAATATATGCTCATATAGGTTAACTTTAACTAATTCTGGCAGAAAGGTATGCGTGCATTGAATGTAAAAACTTTGACGGTGTAGAAAGTTTTATTGTTCAGTCCGCCGGCCTTCAAAATTCCTTGATCGCGCCGTTGAGAAAATCGTTTTTTGAACGTTGTCTCGAATGCGATTTTTCTCATGAATACAAGGAAGTATCTTGCAAAAGTAAGGTCTGTCCCGTTGTGTGGACAGGTTTCGCTACCTCATATAAAAAGGTAACTGAAAGCAAAAAATAGGCATGACACCACCATGACCGTCCTTATCTAAACACACCCAGTAATGTTATTTATATAACTAATATTTATTTTTCTAAAAATTGCCGAACCATGCCTGCTCGATCGAGAAATGGCAAAATTTGGATTCCTCTATCTCATGAAATGAATTAATCACCACCTCATACTTTTCAGGCAGTAATTCTAGTTAGATATGGCTATTATATATACAGAGTGTTTTTACTTATTCTTTCAGATTTCTTAAATAAAAACCGTGAAATCTACACCTATGCGGTTTGTGCAGGTGAGTTATACGGCCAAGAGAACATTTTATAGGGAGATAGTCGCGACGTTTAGTGTGCTAATTAAATAAAATATGTTAATTAACTTTTTAATTACTGCAAATTGACATGTAATTCCAATTAAAAACTTGCTGAGGGCCAACTCGAGCGGTCACGTTGCCTTTGCTCTCTTCCTCGTCCCGCCTTTTACTCCTCTCTTTCTATTGTTTTCCTGCTATTTCTGCCGTAACCGCCATATCATACGCAGTCTCAAAGGTCAAACAGTTTACTGTCAGTAGATGTAGTTGAACTACACCGTCAGCCAACCCCCCCTCCCCCACCAAAAAAAAAAAAGAAAAAAAAACTGGCTTAAATTTACTTAGTGAAGGTGGTTAGACAGCGAAGCTGTGAGCGACACCCACAACGATTACCCATTGCGACGTCACTTGAAAATTCACACACGTGGCTCTACGAAGAGTGAAAACAGAAGCAAGTGAAATGTACTTAACCACATACTTTATTACTTCACAACTACATTCACGATTTCTTTATGATCAGTGTGATACACACTCAGATTTTCAATTCTCGCTGCAGAAATATTCTTTGCTAAGGTTAATTCAATGTGTGATCCATGAAGGGTGGTTGGTTGAGTTGCATTGGTAAAGCACATATTATATATAAAAGCGTGGTGACGTCACTACGTGATTTTTATTCTGTTGGATACTTTTCTACTCGAAGTAGCTTACGCAGCCGTAATCCTTACCGGGAAAGACTTGCGGGGAGAGGGAACGTGCCTCGCATTGTTCGCAGGCGCCGTTATTATCCGTTATGCGGTCTGCAGATGACACGAGAGCTTCGAATGACGTCAACCCTTTTCGAAACAGCTGCAAACCTTATCTTTACAGGAAAGCGTGGGAGGGTGTCCCTATTATTCACACGCGCCTTTTCATCCACCTTGTGGTTTTGATGCTTGTTTTGTGGTTTTCTTTGTTGAAATGGGTACTGAGCTGTATGCTGTATGTCTGATTTCAAAGGAGATAGGCTGTATTGCATTCAATCGTTGGACGGGAGTTTTTTTGTTTACAACGTCAACGCCACAAAATTTCCTTAGCTGGAAGAGGTATGCAGCTTCGCTGTAAAAAAGCAATTAGTCGCGCAGCATATTGTTAAGCTGGAAAATGGTTTTCGCCGAGCCCATATTGTTTGCGAATTTACGAAGTTCCTTAACGTAGCTGGAAACTGTTTCGCCGTTGTTTTGATCCGGCTTGGAAAAGACGTACCTTGGGTACAGATCTGATGGCCTGGGGTTGACGTGGTTCTTGACGGAGTCCCGTAAGCTAACCTACGAGGTGAAATGAAGATGTAAATGTGTTTCCTGAAATACAAAACCGCTTCAGATCACCTTTAAGTATAATGTTATGGTCCCTACATGTTTTATTAGTGCAAATAGACCCATGGTAATAATTAGAAACTTGCAAAGCATCTCCGAAAAACAATAAATCAACTCTTTTTGTGAAGCCACAGGTGAAAAGCGAAAAGGTATCTTGGCCACAGCACATTAGCAATGCTGCCCATTTGCCGATGTCGGTTATTCGTTTTTTCGCTGCACAACATAATTCGACTCGTTCCACACAATTGTCTCAGAATAACCATTTCCAAGATAAAATACGCGGATTCGAGCACCAATCGACATACTCCCATGGCCGCTTAGCAGTCCGCTAGTTCATTTTCTTCGTCGCCTCTGTAATGATTGACGCTAAACCAAGCTGCATGCATATTCAAGAATTAATTTAATGTGTTATTCGAGGCTGCTTATATATAGTGCACGACGTGGGCGCCTGCTGTGTCATTGGCGGCATACACAGCGCGAATGCCGAAGAGGTCGCTGTTTACCAGGAAAGGGTTTAATCTTGTTAGATGCCGATCATCACACATCGCAAGTGCTCTCATGGCAACAAGAGTGAGTGGATCCCCACAAAACCGCAATTACATAACGAGATCTGTTCTGGGCTCACATCAGTGTATAGGCATCGGCAATCGGTGCACTAGACTAGTGTTTCATTTTGTTTGCTGGAACGTTGAGTTATGATCTTACGAGGAAGTGCTAGAACATTTACAATGCGTTGTGTGAAACTGGGTGACAGAAACGCACACAGAAACTTGGCACCTTTTCGTTGAAGTTCAAACAGTTCATATCAAGCATTGCCAGCTGACGGCTTCTCAACTGCGTAGTGATTCAATCAAAAGTAATCCATCCGATATGGTTTCACGATATGAGAAATTCACGGCCACTAAAGCTTGAGCAGTCACTTCACGCATGGTTATGCTACCTTGTTTTGTGAATTGTACAGTGCGAACGCTTGGGAGGATTTTGTCGTCTATTCGTCTCGCGCTTTAAATACAGTGCTCAATGAAAGGCAAACATTTCCTTCTACAGGTGATGGTTCAACAGCCTTGAAATTATTTTTCCTGCCTTGAATGTGGCCAGTATAGACAAACTGAACTAGTATTAAAAATATTTAGAAATACAGCAAGTTTGGCATTACTTTGACATAGATATTCTGCATTGGTTTTGACAACTCCCACTGTGCATTTTCGATCTCCCGCCAACACAGTTCCACTTTACCTTGATAACACTGGCGAGGCCGTGCTTGAACTATGGCGCACTTACATGGACGGTCTCAACACCATCGCTCGACAGAAACCCTCTTGAAGGCCTGGAACGGAGGCCATTCAACAACTGCTGAATTACCGAACGGCAATGAATATTTGTCTTTCTCTTTATCTAATGCCGAGAAGAGTTGCTGCTGACTAGACATTAACCTCTCGGCCAATGACAGGGGCTGCTGCAACTCATTTGTTTCGATGCTCATTGTCACCTTCAAGCACACCAGGATCCGCCGGTCACGCAATCTAGTCTCGCCACCGAAGCAATGCCCTATTGAAAAAAAAACATACAAGAAACATACCTGCTGATTGTATACTTCTGGTATGACACCACCGTATTATTTTTATTATGGATGCAGCTAGTTTGGTTTAGCGCACTGCGAAACTAGAGATATCGGCACCGACATGAATCCTCGTCCGACCCCTTTGGCAGCCAGTTTGCTTGCCGATATCATTCGGTGTGGCTGGTATGATTGTTCGTCTGATGACGAAGGCGACCACATCTTTCCAACAAAACGCTTATACCACAGTACCACCGGTTTCACCAAATCATGTATGTAGAGAGGCGACCGTAATCTTCCAACAAAGAACGTCCATCATTTACCACCGGTATCGTTACATATACCACATATCAAAACGGAACATAGACTGATGTTGAGCTCACACGAATTCTTCGATCACCTCTTCACGGCGACTTCTCGGGGCGACTGTCTCGAATAATGTGCACAAGATATTTTTTAATATTTTGAGGTTTTTTATATTTTACGCTTTTTTTCATGTTCAAAGGTTTTTTATGTTTTAAGTTTTTTCATATTTTACGGTTTTTTATATTTCATGTTTTTTTCATATTTTAAGTTTTTTCTCTCATATTTTAAGTTTTTTCATATTTTAAGTTTTTTATATTTTAAGTTCTTTTCATATTTTAAGTTCTTATATTTTAGGTTTTTATATGCTGTTTTTTATATATATTTTAAATTTTTTTATTTTAAGTTTTTTATATTTTAAGTTTTCTTTTTCTTATTTTAAGCTTTTTATATTTTAATTTTTTTTTTCATATTTTAAGATTTGTTTTATATTTTAATTTTTTTTTCATATTTTAAGATTTGTTTTATATTTTAAGTTTTTTTTTTCATACAAACGTTGGGATGTGCATTTCGAGCACTTATCACCCGTTTTTACAGCTGCTTTATGACTGAGGGTTATCTGTAGTGTCAACAGAGTGAGCAACAGCCTTCTGCATCAAGGCTCTGGATACTTTTTAGTTTAAATATGTTGCATGAATTAAAAATTTGTGTTCTAATGCTAATCACATATATCCTATAAAACGAGCCCTTTCAATATTGGGTGATAGTTTTAATAAGTGCACCGCAGTAAAGTTACAAGTTTTCCTTTATTTTTTATTTTTCGTGGTCGTACCGTACACCGCTCAACGATCGGTTCGCGGGCGTACGACCGTGATCGTCTGCTATCTTTACCGTAAGAGAGCAACATGAGCGCCGTATCTACCTCCGTCCCTCCGCCTCCTCCTCGCAAGCGGGTTTCAGCGGAAGATGATATCTTCCTACTTCGGGAAGTGCTAGGCGCTAATCCTTTTTTACTCCAGCCCTTTGGAATGACGTCCTTAAAGGCTTAAACGCGGCGTCGAAAAAGAACTTCTCGTTGCGAGGAGCGAAGGAACGGATTGACCTCCTCGTAACTTTGTACAAGAAATTTCTTAATACTCGACCCTGCAGTGAGCCTCGAGGGAAAGACACAGGATCGCTGGCAGACGACTTCGGATGTTGGTGATAAGCGCGCGCGAGCGTGTTCTTATTTGTGTGTCAAATCGAGTTTGCTGTCGGCGACTTCTCAGCATATCAGGACGTGGTTGGAGTAAACATTATATTTGTTTGATGTAAAACACCAAAGCTTGCCCACTGAGAACGTATGACTTACAAAGCAAGTTACCATGTACGGTCGAGGAACTATTTTATTCCCCGAAAATATAAATCGGGTAAACTGAAAAAAAAAAAAAATACGGGGGCAAACGAGCCCCTGACACCCAAATTCAGCCGTTGGTTGTCAACGTCTCCGGGATGCGCAGCGCCGATCGGAGATGGCGCAGATCCTCCTTTGTGAACCTGAACTGCCGTACGACGTCCTCCTCGTCCATCGACGCCAAGTTGAACGTCCCATGCCTTGCCGCCAACAAGCGCCTTCTCTTAGTGCGCAGACAGTCGTACAAAAGAACGTTTTCTAAATTGCTTTCGCCGAATAGAGCCTACTCCAAGTCATCGTCAGAAAGATCGAGCGCCATTGTTGTCGGAAAGCTCGTCTGCTCCTTTAGCAGACGAACATTTTAGAACTTCGCAGTGCCAGTGGCGACACGCCATGGAGCGCCAGGTTTTGTATTACGGAAGCACATTCATTCGAGTAAAAAAACGAGACGAACTATAAGTAGGTATACATTGTTTTAGGTTCTCTATATGTTTAGGATGCGATTTTTATTTACTTCAGTTTCTGCGATTTGTACAAACACACGCAAATATCTACATTCTCAACGAGGCCGATGCAGGTTTCCGTTGCCAGGGGGCGCGACCTGTACCGATCGTCTGCTCTCGTCTGCAAATACGGTTCCCCCAAAGCCGTTTCAGAGGCACACGATCGGTCGACTCGCCCGATCCAAGGTATCGATCGTTTTTGTTTATCGATCGTATTTTGTTCCGGTTCCCTAAAACTCTCTTTTGTCTTCGACTCGACTTGACGTGCCTTTGCTGACCGACGGTCAGCAAAGGCGCGGTAGAGTTAATTCAGAGTCGGAGAAGAGCGGACCGGTTCTTTTTTCTACAGGAACGCCTCACGTCGTCGCCGCCCCGCAACCGCAGCCTGCGTCGGCGAAAAGCGAAATGAAAAGCTTCCGACTTGTGGCTTCCGCTTCCGCTACCGCGACTTACTTCTGTCGTCACCACTGATCTCTATTGTAGTAGGCTGGATCGCGGACCGCGGCCTCGGCAGCTGGGGCCGAGTGTCGCCACCGGCGGCCATTGATTGACACCAGCCAATGCATGGGACCCTACGGGAAGAACGAGAAAAAGTGACGTTTTCCCCTGTTTCTAAGCTGTTGTCGGCACTGAAACTTTTTGGGTGCTTTTCGATAAGCCCGTCAAATAGCTTGTGTACAAACATTGAAACTGACAGCCCTCGCAGTTCTTATAAATAAATATTTTGTGGTCGAGAGTGACTCTGCTGTAGTGCAGCTCAATGAGGCGAGAGTTACCTAGAGTTACCGCGGAGTCGGTGGCGGTTTCGTTGAGTTGGGTTTAGCAGACGACAAGCTCGGAGGCTTTGCTACGCAGAATTCGCTCACTCCCGGAAAGCTGCTGCCGAGATGGAACTTCTTTGTCATTCATCAACTTCTGGGCTTCCCTAAGGACGGTCTTATTGACGGCAAGTTCCTTTGTTTACTCCACTATGAGAGCAAGCATGCCAGCTCAGCCGTAGGTGCTCCGGTACGTTTGATTTTTTTATTCGGCGACCGGACGTTTGACAAATACCGATTCGATCTCCAAACACCCGACAGAAGGATCGCAGCGCGCCATAAAATACTCGCCTCCGAGCACAGCGTACATGCTTCAATATGCTTACTTTTGTGCGTTTCTCCCATAGACTTGCGTGTATTGCCTGGTGTCAAGCAATGGCCGCCGGTGGCGACACCGACGGGCTCCCGATCCGCGATCCAGCCTACTAAAATAGAGATCAGTGGTCGTCACAGAGATGTCGGAGACGCCGCGGCATGGCGGTCGTCAGTTCGCTCTACGTTTTACGGGACAGATGTTTGGCGGTCCGGTTCTACTCTGATTCTGACTCTCAACTCGACGGTGAATCTCCTAGTTCAACCAGGGGTGATAAACCTGGGTCAGCGCAGCACGGCCGGCTCGCCCTCGTCCGATCGCCGGACCGCCGACGACTTCGAAGTTTGGCCGCTAGGTCTAAGATCCAAAGGAGCCTGTCTTTCCGTGAAGCGTTAATAGAATTCATTCTACTTTTAAATTACGTTAGGTGCGCATCAGTGTAAACATGTGTGCCAAGTGTACGTGACAATTTTGAGCTAGAATAATAGTGCTTAATCACGGTTTTTCATTTACCAAAAATGTAAATCGAGCCGATGAACAAGCAGCCATGCCTGAAAACGATGTACGTACGATGTTAACTTCTACCTGTGCGGCGTAAAAAAAGGAAAAAAGCTTCTTATGGCTGGATGTGAGGCTGGTCTCAATGAAATGGTAAACACCTAGAGCGCCGTTCTGAACTGCATGTAAGCAATATAGCGAGCAACGAGACGATCGACGGCAAGAAGCTACGAGGGCCAGCGACGAGAGACGGAAATTTCTCACTGTCGCTGGTTGCGCATTTGGATTTCCAGAAAACGTCCCCCTTGGTCGCATGCTCCCTTCGCTGTCATAATGTGTGTCTCGTCGCGCGGCTGACTGAGCGACAGCGGGTCCGCGTCGCTGTTGCTTGTCTCTTCGCTCGCCAAATCGCTTACATGCAATACATTGCCGTACACTTTTCTGCACCGGTGCAGGAGGTGTATGTAAATCGAACGAAGATTTTATACATGGCGAGCGTTCTCTTGACCAACTGATACTAGCGATTGTTTTACCCTGTCAGTTACATTTATGCAAAACGGGTGCCGCTGGTTTCTTATATAAACCAACCATTTCTTTGTTTAATTAAACACACATCACTGACCTAAAAAACCTTCTATCCTAGAGTTTCTGCTATATGAATCTATTGCTTCTGATAAATTTGTTAATTTATACTTTTAGCTTCTGCCCCGCCAGATACAACATCTGGCCTAAAACAGTGTTTCGGATCTCCTTCCAAGACCTGAGGCGGGTAGTTGTCATGCAATCCAGGAGTCGGCTGCGTATCATGGGCGTGTTGCTGCTGCTTCTTACTGGACAGTGCTGGGCTAAAGCACTGTGAAATGTACTCTAGCCTTTACAAAACAGCACAAACTTGTTGACGCCGAGTGTAGCAGTTTTGAAACTCCGTTTTACCAAAAGCTCTGCCAAAACAAATCTGCCACCTTATAGGTAGTGTGAAAGAACCTCGCGTGTTTAACCTGGGGAGGGCGTTTTCTTGGATAGGCCAATTTTTCTTAAAAACAATACGTTCAGCCGCCTTGAAATGTTAACATCATGTGACACACAGAAGTACGGTAAACCATTTAATGTTCGCGTGCCCTTTATTTTTGCGAATTGTAAAGTGTGCGAAATAAAAGGGCGCGGAAAATTTTCGGTCCTTAAGAGTTTTAATGTGACCTTTGAATTCTTCGAAGTTTAGTGGCCGCGATCATGTCCTCTGTGACTGATTCAAGAAGGAAAAAGGGCTGCGAAGATAATGGGTTTTACTTTGTATCAGAAAAAAGCGGAGGTTACTTTTGTTTGTATGGAAAAATAAAACCAACAAAAACAATCATAGTGCGTCACTTTGTGAGCCTAGGTGCGTCTATTGAGAGATATAAACTTTACTTTTAGTTCATTAAACGTTTTCGCCTGTACGTCATGGGATGCCATCTTGAAAACTAACAGTGTTTTTCCTCGAAGCAGGCAGCATGGACGTGTGCCACAGCACAACAGAGTTCATATTCAGGTTTTCCTACAGTTTCAAGAAGGATTCGTACAATCTGGGGGAATCAGATTTCAGTTGTCTACCTCAAACAAAACCAGCTTTGCTCATTCTAAAAAAAAATCAGCAGAACCCATCCTTTGGGAATGATTATCTACGTTAATGCGAATAGCATCAAACGGTGCGGAGTTATGCGCGTTCGTCAGGTGGCCGGCACACTCTAGATACGCCAGCCCACTCTTGAGGCGATTCTAAATTTGTTGACACTTTCACAGCCCTGCGCACGATCTCCGCAGCCCAGCACGTGCGTTTGTGTCACTTAGGAAGGCGAGCAAAGCACGCGCCATACGCACAAACACTCAAAATGGTACCGACCAGACTTTCTGGCGTCTCAGCTAGTCTCAACCAGCGGTACTCTAAACGGTTGTTTATATCTTTACCATAGGACGCGCTTTACAGCGCTGTCACAGCTACCGGTGCGCGCGCGTTCCATGCACGAGGGCTCATTCCGCTCTCGTGAGGCTGAGCACGGCCGCTACATCACCCTCTCCCGAGCGCGGGAGAGGGTGAGCTAGCGGCCAGTGCTCAGCCTCACGAGAGCGGAATGAGCCCTCGTGCATGGAAGCGCGCGCACCGGTAGCTGTGACAGCGCTGTAAACGCGTCCTATGGTAAAGATATAAACAACCGTTTAGAGTGCGTTGAATGACTGCCTTCATAGCTCTGTGGTTAGCGCGCCTGCCTGCTGATCAAAGGGTCAACGGTTCGAATCCCAGCCGGCGCCGGTCTTTTTTTTTATTTATCGACCCGCGGCGTAAGAGGTTAGATAGCCAGATAGATAGATAGATAGATACATAGGCGAAAAGTGCGTGAAGTATCCAAAGAATGCTATTCGCATTAAAAAAATGCTAGAAATCAGGGGTTTGCGATGAATGTACCCGCATGGCTAAAAGGGCACGACAAGCGTTGTGAGCACTTTGTTTTCTAGCGCCTCATTTCTGAACCCACTCGCGCACCACTTGTATAGACGTTCCTATCGGTAAGATTACTTATTTGGAAAATGGTGGATGGCAATACGCATACAGTGTTGTTATTTTATCAAAATCCTGCATTATAGTCAAAGGTGGACTGCATAATTGCAGTACTTTTTTCTTACTTAAAAATATGCCCTACTTAAAATATCAAGTATAACCGATGACAAAAAGAGAACGGCTGGGCGTCCTCCAGCACGGGCTAGTACTTTTCACCCGCTTTCGAGGGATGTTTTTTACTCTATGCTCATGAAATGCTGAAACGTCATCAAAATTAGCAAGCGGGCTGGTGGCGGAACAACTAAGACCCCTGCCTTTCACCCTGCCTTCCTTCTTTCTCTCAGTGAGCGTGTATTTCCATACTCTAACTCGGCTTAACCTGGACAGAACTGAGTATAATAGGCTTGGCAAGTGCCCTTACTGCATATGCATTTGTAAAGCTGAGGCACTTTTAAATCAAGTTCCTTGTGTATCTTGCCTTCGAAAAACATGATTTGGGGATCGCAAAAGGAATTCTAAGACATATTTTTGTTTGTATTGTCCTTTTACTCATCGACTCCTTCGACTAAGAGATGATTCGACCCAGCCTGTCGAAAATTATAATGCCTGCCAGATAATTGTTTTTCATTTAGTTAATATATCAGTTCGGTTAGGTATCCCAAGTCATTAGACGTTGAGCCATAATCCCTATGTAAGTCAGTTATTTTTGACATGCATAAAGCTGCTCATCAAATAACGGCATTGTCGAGGTCATGTACTAAGCCCAAACAATCGTCGGGCACAAGCTGGTCGTGTGGTTTTCGGCAGCAAACATCCCGGTTGGAACGTCTGAGTACCAACCTCGCAATGTAGCAGAGCACTAGGCCAGGGCCCCACTCACAAACGTCTATACCTATACTTTGTATCTCTTTAAGCTGGACCACTTTTGACACTTCAAGATATTTCAGCAAAAACAGCGTGACACGTGATTATAAGCTCGACGTACCATAGCGTCCCACTACAAGGTCACATGGCTTATTTTCTGCACTGAATTCGCAAGGATGGCTTGATGATTCTGCCGTTGTTAACTTTAAGCTGAGATAGTTTGGAATAATGCTTCAGGTGTTTAGTGTTGCCCTGCACGGTTGACAATTTGGTGATATAGTGCTGCATTGAAATATCAGCACCTTCATCGACAGTATCACCTAATGAATGCATGCTAGCTATTAAACTCTCTGTTCTCCAGAGAAATGAAATGCACTTGGCTCCCAATTGCAACTGCCTCCTGGAACTGTATGGTATGAAGCACCTTATGGCTGCAAGCTCCGACCGGATTTTGTTCTTTGGTCTGCGCGGGCCCACTGCAGGGAGTCACTGCGAGATCCTCAACAAAGTTTCCTGCCCGTGGTCGTTCTAAATTTTTCTGCTGTAGGAATGCATCCTTTCTGTCTTTACCTTAATGGTACTCGGGCGTTTTCGTTTAATTGTCGCTGATGTGCCTCAAAATTGGTTCGGCACACAAACAGACGCTGTAAATCTGTATCCCAAATATTTTTTCAAGATAACCTTTCATTGCCAAAGGTGCAAATTTTTTTTATGAAGTTTGGTCTTCCTTGTTTTAGAGCTCTACTCTTAGGCGGCCGTTTCCGGCATGAGCGGAAACGGACGGCAACGCGACGCCGTCGGCGTCGGCGTAATTGCGCGATGTATCATGGGAAATGTCATATAATGCACCACGCGAGCCCCGCCCCGCCCCTCCCCCCCCGAGGTCACGTGACCCCCAGGTAACGTGACCTCCCAAAGTCACGTGTCCCCCTCCCCTAGGAAGAGAAGGAGGAGAAGAGGAGGAGGAGGGGTATATCCTCCCCTCAGTACCCTTCCTCCTCCTCCTCCTCAAGAGCTGTGCTCTAATTCGTTATTACAGGAAGTTGTAAACGGCTTTCACTTTTTCATTTACAATTTTATTTCAGCCTTAACGGGCAACACTAAAACGTCATTTTAGAAGCGAGGACAAGTTCCCTGCTCGATCCTTTTCTCACCTGATTTCGATAAATTTGGTTGTGAAAACTAGAAGCCGTGAAACATCCTTCCAGTACTTGCTCTGCAGTATGAAATAAAATATACATAAGACATACCCTGTTTTTAGACTGCTTGCTCATTCTGCAAGTAAGCTGCAATAGGTGTCGTGCTACTGGAGAACAGGCGAATTCGATTGTTGGATTTGCCACTGCTTTTTTAGCACTTGTCTTAAACGTTCTTGTAAATTAGGATATTTTCCTAAAACCCAAGCAGGGAGGATTATTTTGTTTGATTAAGTAGCTGCAAATAATAATTGAGTACCCTTTAGTCAGTAAAATGAGATACTGTGTGCTACACTCAGTGCCATGTCCAGATCGGCGCTTTTTTGGCGTTCTGTTCAGAGTTGTACCATTTTTATCGGTTGCCTCTCGGTGCGCCAAATGAAATCTTTCTATGCAGACACCTTCCCTTTGCTGGAACACTTTACCCTCAAGCTCAGTGAGTGTATGAACTGGAGTTGTATCCCCAGTCGACATTTGTTGAGCATGAGGGTAGAAAAATCTTTCCATTGCTGTAGTAGCTTTTTATAGCCTTTATAGTTAAATGTGAATATTGGACAAAGTTTTTTTAGTTTGTGGCAAAAGTGGGTTAAACGGACGCGTTTAATCAGCTGCCTTAATTAGGTACCCATTATTTCAAGGCCTATATGGCCCTGTCCTCGGGAGTGACTACGGCTATGGTAGTAAAGGAGCAATTTGTTTATAAGTACAAGTACAAAGTATAAAAATAAAAATATCTATGTGCTGGTCACGAAAGAATATCCTACCCATTGTAATGTTTCGTTGCCTAGTACTAGACTGTGATTTGTTTTTATCTTCAGCCACTTGGGTGCCTCAAGATCCGGAGATCCTAGTGGCCCCAAGCTTGGCCTCAATCGACTTCCGTTGTCTGGCCAGGACCATGGGGGAAGTAGTCTCAGCAACAAGAGCATTGCTGTATCTCCCTGCCTGTAACTTTGATCAGCGTCACGACAGGGAGTCCTCGTGCTACAAGGTTTTGGGGTATGCCACTCGAAACAAGCATTATTCTTACCTACGCCTTAAGTGAAACAGCAAAAGCACTACTAAGCCTAAAGCGCAAAAGAAATATTCAAATCTTGGGTTGGATGGAGTTCTATTTTCTAAAAGGAATCTGCAGACACGATTAACATGTGGAATTAAAGCCTGGGGATGAAGGTTCGACAGTGTCACAGAAATAACTTCCCGCGGATGGCTTCGCTCGTGCTACACCGAAACAAATTCTTAAAATAATCATTGTGTTTCGTTGGTGCCATCAATCGTAATGTACCTATCGCGCCCAACAGTCCGGAGACGTGAAATATAAAAAAAGGAATTTGCGCATTGTCAGCTCTGCAAAGATTTATATAGTCAACAGAGCATAGCACGTTCAACTTAAGAAAACAATTCAGTGCAGGCCTAGTTTCAAGGTTCAGATATGTGTAATTGCTCTTCATAATGAAGTAAAAGCTGCTTAAGTTGCTGGCCCACTACAAGCTTTTGATTGGTGCTAAAAAGTGTTACGGTGCTTTAAACAGCTCGCGCCAAGTATTTTCTTGAAATACATAGGTTCATGCAAAATATTTTATGGATATTTGCAGACAGTCATGGTGAGACCATTGTTCAATGTCAAGTGTTCAACTTATTGAGAGTTGGTTGAGCGTGTAAATATTATAGGTCGCAAAGTAAATGCTTACGCTATGCAATCCGCACGATCATTCGTAATGACTAGCTCTACCTAAGGAATTTTATATGTTTACTACGGCAAGATGGTTTCGCAAAACATGTATTTCTGATATTGATCTCCTGCACTAACCTTTTCTCTAGAAACATTTTTAAATTTTCTTTACAATGCTGAGATCAGATTCTCAAAATAGTTTTTTTTCTAAAACTCCTCTAGATATTTTCAGTTCATCAACTTTCTTTGAAAGCACTCTAGAATTCGAGAGAGCCAAACCGTGTAATGTAGGAATGGAACTCACCGTATGATGCGGCTGACAGTTTGTTTAAGTCTATAAGGAACAGTCGGCACTGTAACAGTACTAATAACATGTAACTTCCTAATGCAATGATCATTGACGCAGATCAAGCTGCTTTTTCCTTCTGCACTCAATTTCGGTAGACTCATTCACCGAACTCCCTTTCGAGACTGCAGCGCAATTGGTTCTCTGAAGTAATTTGCATAAACGTAGACGCAACAGGTTTATTAGAGAGTGCGTCTAACACATATTCTTCATATTGAATCTGCCAACTGTATTCACGACCATATACATAATTGTATCCACATTCTGCCCTATAATTTTTATTTTGAAATTTTGGTTTTCGACAATAGTTTTCTGGACATCTGTACTTGTTGAGCCGTGCTCAAGCCATTACATCTTGTGTTTCGCTATCACATCAATATATAAAAGTGTTTATGCCAAGTGAGAATTTCGAGGTACCAAATCTGTCACGGGAGTTAAGAACCAAGAAAAAAGTTTTATGGAGGATATTTTGTTAAAAAGGGCTGTATGGGTATCACAATAGCACATGTCATGCTAGAAAAATGCAAACTCTCGTTAGGTATGCGAGGATGACAGTGGTGTGCCATTTTTGACATGTTACGAAAAAACAGTGGCATACAGTGTTCCTCATGGATGTTTAATCTGTCAAATTTAAAGCCTATAAGTTTTATTGAAGAACGTTCCTCACTACGAATGTATTTAGAGATCTGAGCCAGCGACTCATGCATTACTATGTGGGAAACATTCATTTTCATGTGCATTATGCTTTACAAGATCTAGTCTGCACTAATTTCTTGCATTAATGCTGAAATGGGAGGGTTCTTTGGGTATGAATAAAGAGATTAACATTTTTTGAAATCAGAATGTCGATAGAGCGGACGAAGAGATTGATATTAAAGCGGTATCTCAGATTCTCTTTTCTTTGCCTTATCTCTAATTTTCACTTTATTTCATGTGAGGCATTAAGTTTCTTAGGGTGCAGCTCTTAGGTGCCCATTTCGCGGCGTCGCCGTCTGCGTCACCGCCCCGCTAATCTTGGCGGGAAATTGAATTAATGTTGAGGTCATATGACGTTACTTTTTCTGCTTATTCTAGCAGGAAATCTGAATTTGTTTTTGGGTGAAGTGACACGAAGTCATGTGACGTCATTTTCCCCGCTATATTCAGCTTAAAAACTGCATTGGTGTTCAGGTCACGTGACATAAATTTCCCCACTAAATTTAGCAGGGGACCTTAACCCGCTAAAATTAGTGGAGAAATTTTTCCTCTAACTTTAGGCAAATTTTCCGCTAAAAGGGAGGAGCAGTAGAGGAGGAGTGAGGGAGAGGAGGGGCATACTCTCCCATCCTCCTTCTCAAGAGCTGCGCTCATATTTCGCATTGCAAGTAATTGTATACGTCTTTCATTTTTCAGCTCATCTTTATCCAATTTTTATATTGCAGGCGCGCTCCCAGCACAAATCTGGGTTGTGGTGATCATCTACGCACAAGTTAGGAACTCCTGATCGGCAAGAGTGCGAGTTTCGTCTGAAAGCTCAATTGACACGTATTGTTCACTATTGAATTTATGATTATCATCTTTTGAGCAAAGTTAAGCTTCGCTTTATGTTATTCTTCTTGAAATAAATATTTGCTACCAAATCTAAAACGTCACTACATTTCGCCACTGCAATTAGTGTTCCTCAAGGACCTTGGACGAGAGCTTATTGGTGTGCAAACATCATGCTTGAATGAAACCACTCGCAGATGTTGAGACTCTCTGACATCCTGCGTTCCAATGAAACACTGGATGTCCACGAGTCTCTCCCGAACGATGCAAGCAAGGAAGGAACCATACAATTATATCGTATCAGGGGACATTCTACGGAATGTCGTTTTGTTTGTTTTGCAAAATTTTTGAAAGAAACGTCGTAAAAGCTACACTTACGCGGCCTGTGCACGTGAGTTATATGGAAACTCACTCGCCAAAACCAGTTAGTAGATAAAGTGTGCGGATTCACACAATAGAGGTAGCGGATGTCAGAACATGTGTTTCCGATATCCATTTCTCTCCGATGTCAATGTATCCGGTTTCTGTCATTGATCCTATCTACGATATGGATATCCGGGTATCTGGTTTCTTACATTCGATAGTTAATCGAATCCGTACACTTCCGGGTAGTGACCACGCCCCACGTCCCGTTCCCATTCCCACGGCCCGGTCCTCGGCCTTAAAATTTCGGTACCTGTCAATCTTCAGTTGAGCCATTCGCCAGAGGGTTAGTCACATGACGATGATGTCAGAGTTTGCTCACGTGACGTAGGTGCGACCAATTAGTTAACTGTAGCCAGATAAATTTTCGATAATCTATAAATTTATTATTAAGCGATCGACCATTAGTCGATCGTGACAAGTGCGAAGTTTAATTCCTTGGAAAAAGGCTTTTAACAAGAATTTTAGCTCGGCCGGTTTTGAACCAGCGACCTTTCGTTTAGCAGCCCGACGCGGCACCTCTGCGCTACACCTGCAAGTGACTATTTTGTGCTGAGACGTTGTCTACAATCGTGGGAATTGCGTTGACTCGTAGGAAAGTGCAGGGACAAGCCGCCGGATGGCGCCGCGACCAGTGCAGTTGGCGTTATTCCCACAAGATGTAGCCAGAATCCTGGTAGAGTGTGGGACACGCCGCTGGATAGCGCCACGTCCAATGCAGTGGGTGTTATTCCCACAAGATGTCGCCCGACTCGTGGAAAAGCGTGGGTGCACGCCGCTGGATGGTGCAATGTCCAGTGGAATTGATAATATTTCCACCAGATGGCGCGCGGCTAATCGCGTCATCTGTGCTGTCCGACAGAGGGCGCTATAAGATTTGAATGGCGGCGCGGGATAAGTGGATTTTAGGACATATCACGTGATGTAAGCAGGTGCATCCGGCAAATGGCGCTCGGCGTCCTCTGTCGGATAAACGCATCATCCGTGAACGACTGCAGTAACGTCTTCAAAGAACGGAACGGCCTTTAAAAATGTGCACATGACTCTACCTTATAAGTGAAATTTAGGTCTTTTCACCGGCCCGGGATCGGGGAACAAGTGGAAGAAAAAATTCGGTCTTGTTCCCTTGACTAACATCGACCGGAATATATACCGCGTGCGATGAGATTGGTTAAGATACACCATCACCCGGTCCTTCCGTAGTGAATATGACACCGAGGTCTTCTTTTAGTGAACAGTGGGTTCTTTTTACTAGTTATGCCCAAAGGACAGCGCAAAAAGTTGTTTTGACAGTTTCGGAATGATTCTGTTTTAGGATGAATCTTACGACTTCGTTGGTTAATTTAATATGGATATATCTAGGATTATATATCTTAAAATCACTCAGAAACATATCGCACGAGATAAATGGCTCTTGATACAAATAGTTACATTCGGTAACAAACATCGCGTATCATAAAAATTATGAACTGGCTCTTTACACAATATGTACCCTCTGCACACAAATTCGTCACTCGGTCTTAAATGAAAAAAAAACACTTCACAAATTTGTACATCATCTTGCGCCTCCTTAGGTAGAGCGTGTCAAAAGTCTCCAATGTCCGGAAGGGAGAGTTCCAACGCCGTCATCGTCGATAAAACGCTTGTTTTCAAGCGGGTTCAGTTATATTCAGATTGTAGGTTAGCTTACGGGACTCGCACTTTTCACTCCTTTCGCCCTCGAGCACTGCTCTCTAGAGGCTAGATCGATAGAATATAGTTTTGGTTTTAAGCAAACAAATCCAAGGATGTGATCTTTTTGGAACTCGTTTTCGGACACTCCTAGTTTCCTTTTGTTTGCGGAGGAGAACAAGGGGTAATCGACTGGTTAAGCAGAAGTATCCAGGTGAGTTTCGGCAAGGGATGCGACCTTCGAGTCTACATCCGGGTCGGTGATTTCGAGGATGAACGAGTCCGTGTCGCTACGCACCGCTCGAGCGTCAGGGAGAACGCGCCTGACCTGCTTGTTGAAAAATTCGTACATGCCCAGTTTGACATCTCTAGGATAGAGAAACCAGCGTACACGGGTTTGTTCAACTGTAGGGTTCTTTGAGAAAACTTGAAGATCACCACGGTCGGGCTGATTGCCGCAAACTCTCTGAGGTTAGGCTTCTGCAGGTTTTTCAACACTTCGTCCTCGCTCACGCTAATGACAATGTTATTGTATTGACGTGGTTTTTCGATCGTCTTGCCATAAATTGAATTCACAATGAGCTTAGAAAAGTTCTTTTGAAAAGCATTGTTTGCCTGTTTTCGGAGGTTGTGGTTGAAGTCGATGATATATTTTAGGAATGTAGTCTGCCAAAGCTTCAAAACGCGATGAATGACCTTTAGTTTTAACCCAACTCCAGATAGAGCTTGAGATTTCGGTAGTGAATTATGTAAGTACGTTTCAGGTATAAGGATAGAAGTAGCTCTTGTTCAGACTCTCGCTCGGGTAGGCAAAATGTTTGGACCAGCGCTTTCGGATAGGGTGACAGCCATTTGAGCGAGACTCCTCGTTTCTCGGGAGCCAGGGGAAAGTCCGCATGCGAATCGTGTTGTTCCTGAGGGTAGTCAAGGTCCACCTCTAAAATGTAACCCTCGGGCGCGTCGTCGGGAATCTGATGTAATTGGAGAGCGTCGGTTTCTTCGCGATCTATCCAACGAAAATCGGCGCATGAAAGGGGTTGTCGCACAGTGGAAGCGTAATGGGCGTTCACGTTGAGGTCTAAAATGTGAGAAACCTCCGTGTCGGGATCGAAACATGCGGTTCCTGGTACGTTATCCCTCGCGTTACGAATGACACATTGAACGATTCCTCCTCGCAAACCCGCTTCGATGAAGAGATACGCGTCCACGTCGTTGAGCTGCTCCAGTTTTACCCCAATCTGTTTAAGTGCGCAAGCGAGACTAAGAGCGCGGAGGGAAACGTAGTGTAAAGGATCAATCTCGTACGTCTCTAAAGTCCATTTCCTGAAATTTTGGAGCACGTCGGCGTGAAGTAGGCAGTCGAGTTGCAGGTAGGAGTCACTGTATTTTCCTACGCTTTTGAAATTGAATGTTTGAAAGACGTTTTGGGCGTGACGGTAGTTCTCCTCTGAAATTCGGCTATTGTTAAGCATGTTGTAAAACGACTCGCGCGACGGTAGCTCGGGCTCCTGGTAAGCCTTAAAACTGGTCACGTAGTCGTAGGGAAATACGCCTTTTCGCGCGAAAAGCTCGACGTGCGGCGGAAAAGCCTGGTTTAGGCAGCACAGGTTTTCTAGGCTCTTTGGAACGGAGGTCCTGAACCAGCGAGTCCAAGCTGGCGGGGAGGAAGAGCTAGACTATCGAGAAACCTCAGGTTAGCCACGTCGAGTCTCCTAAATTGTTCGCAGCTAGTAGCGAGCACTTTAATATATTTGGACTCGAATGAGTCGAGTTTCGGTAAAATAAAGGCCAGGTCATATGAATGGTTGTGTGGAACCACTGGAATGACTTTCTTGTTTACTCTCAGATTTAAATTGCATCATGACACAACGACTGCCTGTACGATCCGCTGAAGTGGCCATGATATCTGACTCTTTTCTTTCATTTTCCGAACGATTCGCCACAAATCGCGCAAGAGAGGCCGACGCATGAGCCTCTTCGTTACGCTCACCATTGGCACTTCCTCACCTCGAATCCATCTGGCATTGAGTTTTGACAATTGATTAAGGATTGCAATGAACTTTTCCACGCAGTCCTCGCCCCGGTGCAAAAATAGCTCGACGATGTGTAAGTCTGTGGATCGGATAACGAGTATGCAAAACGAACTGGGGACGTGCTTCTTGCAAGTCTGAACCATGTTTTCTGCTTCCAGAAAGGCCTCAAAATTGTAGAGGCAAAAGCAGGGAAAAGGTTCCATACTGTGTGTGCTCCGAAAATACAATGCGTCCCTCTTTGCTGGACACACTGTTCGGACTGCCTTCTTTTTGTACACATCAATAAATGACCGTCTAGCGCAGTGCGACAGCGAAAGCCCATCATACATCTTTTACAGCGAAAACGGTGACTCTCGCTGTTCGCGAAAAGTCCAGCAAAGTTGGCGATTAAAACAAAGCGATCGTCTATTAGGACCAAGTGCACGTGCCTCTCCAACTCGCTGTCGTTCACTTTGAGTGGGTAGACGAAACTTTGTTCTCGATCGTAACCGTACACGTTGACGGACACAGAGCTTTTTCTCTCAAAAGCCTGCACTTCTTGCGCAAACGTCACTTGATAATTGGTGGGGAGCCAATACTTGATCAAATGTTCTCGGTACCAAGAAGCTCTCGATCGATTAGAGGGCGCGGGATGGAGACCGGCGAGCACAAACATCACAAAGCACATGTTTCTTTCCGAGTCATTCAGTTGCTCCTTCATATTCACTAGACACTTTCTGCTTGGGAGCACCCTCGATAACACAATAATTGCAGAACCGACCGTTTGCGTAATGAAACGTCCAGTGGTTATTGTGCAGGTCTGAATGGCGATGACAACAAGTCCAGATCTATGTTCTTTACACAGTTCGAGACGAGCGGATATCTCGGCGCATGTTGTATGTAGAGCATTGAAAATGATACCTTCGGTCCAGTCCGTGTGAAGTAAAAAATGAAAGTAGTGCACGCTGATTTCGAATTCGTCGTCGGCATTGAGACTAGTCATTTCCACGGTTAATGTGATAAAAACCACAATGGCATTTCATAATGCCAAAAAACATTGGCCATTGCGTCGGACTGAAGACGAAAAAGGCGTGGATATATCGTGAGACTCGTCGTCGCGCTGGTGCAAATGCAAATCATTACGCACAGTAAAGTTCCGAAAGTCGCACAGTGAGTTGTTGAAGGGAAGGCAATCTTGCGGGGGAATATTCTGAACCTGGGCCAGGTGAACTTGTAACGACTCCCCGGTGGAGTACAGCTGCCGCTCTCGCGCATGACACAAGTGGCAGGTTACCATTCTTAAATTGTTCTGCGATTCACCATCCTCGTTCGAGTACTAGAAAGTAATGACTAGTGACCGCTCGTTACCGCTCTTTTTATACAGCAATAGTCCCTTCAACGCCCTCATACTCTCGATGTCCTCCTCGGTCAGTTGGGTGAATCGCTTCGGTAAAAAAATACTTTTGCCACACCCTTCTCCAGCTGGAGAGTCACACACACACACGTATGGCCCGTAGCACGTGCCCACTCGACTCACCTCCAGCAGCGTTAGCTTGCCGTTGCACGGGATTGAGCCAATGCTCAGAAACACAGACGATGACGACGATTCCAGTGAAGACAGCTTGTTAAGGATCCTGGCAATTTCGAGGTGAGCGGAGGGCGTGACGGTGGCTTGAGGTGATGTGGCAGTCTGAAAATAAACATACTAGTATACAGCTGGCCTACAAAGCGTTTCTAGGATTACCTTTTCTCCTGGAGAGAAATCATTTAAGAGGCGACGATCAACTCGAACCTTTATATCAAGCGACTTACAGAAAATGACGGCTCGTTGAGAAATCAACAAGTGCGTCACTAATCTCTATATGTGAATAGAACAAAAGAGACTGAAAAGACGAGCGAGCTGAGTCTCAAAACAAAATATTGAATTACAAATGAAAAAGAAAAAAAAAGACTATCAGATTTCCATCTGTCGGGACACTTCCAGACATGTCAAGATTGGACGGTTTCGTATCGCCCGGTCTACCCCCACTTTGGAGAACCCCGATTACTGTAAACGATTTAATTTTTGCGAGGACCTAATTTTCACGAATTTTCGCGAATCGCCTACAATTCGCGAAAACAATAGTTCCCGCGCACAATTCCGTTAAAATGAAAACACAATGGAATATATATTGAGATCCCACCATGTCGCCAAAATTAGAACCCACGAATTATTCCAAACGTCAGCTTTATCTAAAACGCGAATCGACCATGGCGGCGTTTCAACTCTTCCTTTCGGACATTGGAGACTTTTGACACACTCTACGTAAGGAGACGCCAGATAATGGACAAACCTTTTTGGTGCTTTTTTCATTCATATTGAGTGATGTATTTTTGTACAGCAAGTTAACATTGTGTAAAGTGCCATTTCATAATTTTCATGTTGCGGGATTTTTTTTTCACCGAATGTAATTGTTTGTATAAAGAGCCATTATTTTGCGCGATTTGTTTCTGAATTACTTTAAAACATATCATCCTAGATGTATTCATATTAAATTAACCAATGAAGTCGTAATATTTATCGTTAATCAGAATCATTAAGAAACTGTCAAAATAACTTTTTGCGCTGTCCTTTGGGCATAACTGAAGAAAAGAACCCACTGTTCAATAAGAAGACCTCGGTTTCATATTCACGACTTAAAGACCGGGTGATCGTTTATCTTAACCAATACCAATCTCATCGCACGTGGTAAATATTCTGGTCGATGTTAGTCCAGAGAATAAGACCGAATTGATTCTTCCACTTGTTCCCCTATCCCGGGCCGGTGAAAGAACTAAGTTTCACCTGGGAGTAGAGTCATCTGCACATTTCGAAAGACCGTCCTTTTTTTTCTCAAGAAGTACAAGCTGTCGTTCACTTGCGATGCGTTTATCGCAGACCAAATTCGATTAGGTGTGAGCCAATGGCTATCACGTAGTCAATTATTTTTAGAAAGAGTTCCCCTTGCATCGGGTTTCAATTTGCGAAACAACAAGGCTTAGATCATTGAGAAGATTTTGAGAAAACAACGTGTGCCTGATCTCCTCTACCTTGTGAAAATGGAGAGGCTACGATTTTCTTCCATTAACTTTGGGCAAATAATTAAAAAAAATGTATGTGATCATGTTCTTCACACTGAATTGAGTCTTTTCAATACACTATGCCGCATTGTATAACACACACACACACGTAGCGTGTTTTACTACACTTTATTCAAAAATTTAAAGAAGCGCAATATTGCCTCGTGACCTAAATTGATCCAAAAGGGCTTTCCTCCGATCAATCGGCTAATTTTTGACACACTGAGTGGACACCGACGGAGCTACATCGACTCAATTACATCGCAATTCTAGGATTTTTTGTCCACTTCATGGGGCAGTCGATAACCCACGACGTGCACAAACGCGAGTTTGGGGGAGTCGTATCTAGGTCACAGCGGCTTAATGGGCGAACAGGATGAAGTTGATGTTTTGGGTGTGCAACTAGTTGGAGCCCTTGCGCGCGCGTTTTTTTTTGCAACTTAGTCTCGAACCTAGTCGCGTGTCCAGGTGGCAGCACATATTCGCCAAAAGGGAAATTCAAATCTCATCACGTCGAGCGCCCTCTATCGGGTGCACCTGGTGACATCACGTGATATGTCCTAAAATCCACTTAACCCGCGCCGCAATTCAAATCCTACAGCGCCCTCTGTCGGACTGCACAGATGACGCGATTAGTGGCGCGCCATCTAGTGGAAATATTAGCAACTGCACTGGACATTGCACCATCCAGCGGCGTGCCCCCACACTTTCCCACGACTGGGGCGACCTCTTGTAGGAATAACATCCACTGCATTGGACATGGCGCCATCCAGCGGCGTGTCCCACACTCTCCCAGGATTGGGGTGACACCTTGTGGGAATAACATCAGCTGCACTGGACATATCTCCATACAGCGGCATGTCCACGCACTTTCTCACGAGTCAACGCAATTCCCACGATTGTAGACAACGTATCAGCACAAAATAGTTATTTGCAGGTGTAGCGCAGAGGTATCGCGTCGGGCAACTGAACGAAAGGTCGCTGGTTTGAAACTGGCCGAGCTAAAATTATTTTGTAGCGTGAGCTAAACTGGCCGAGGTTGAGCAGTTTCGCGTGGCTCCTGGAGAGCCGTGCTGCGCATGCGCGAGGAGCAGTGAGGTCACATGGCGAACAGCTGGCGCGCCGGAGCCGCCGCCGCCGCGCGCTCCGCCGCGGCCGCGCGCGCCTCGCCGGTCTGCGCATTCCAGAGGAGTGACGTCATAGCCGCGGCAGACGCACTGGCGCCGCCACGTGCAGCCAAGTCTGATGCTGCACGCGAAGCCGCTTGATAGCGCCTCTAATTTTCTTTTTTAAAAGCCTTTTCTAAAAGCCTTTTTTCAGGGGAATTGAGGTCTCGCACTTGTCACGTGACATGACGTCACCGACGTGTGCGTACTAGCCATTGGCGATGATCGGCCGATAATCGATATCGGTCGATAATCGATTTTGTCCGATAATAAATTTATCGATTATCGAAAATTTTATATTGATAGGATTGACCAATGGGTCGCTCCTACGTCATGTAAACAAACTCTGACATCACCATCATGTGACCAACCCACTGGCGAATGACTTAACTCAAAATTGACAGGTCCCGAAATTTCGGGGTCGAGGACCGGGCCGAGGACCGGGCCGCGGGAATGGGACCTGGGGCGGGGGACGTGGTCACTACCCGGAAGTGTACGGATTCGAACAAGTATCCGATATCAGAATCTAGATACCGGGATATCCATATCGTAGATATAATCGATGACATAAACAGGATACCCTGATATCAGAGAACAATGTATATCGGAAACACAGGTTATCACACCCGATACTTCTATTGTGTGAATCCGTACACCTTATCTACTACTTCAACATTTTCATATATTGATGTAATAGTGAAAGACAAGATGTATGGGCTTGAGTACAGCTCAACAAGCACAGATGTGTAGAAAAGTACTGTCGAAATCTTAATTGTCAAAATAAAAATTATATGGTAGAATGTGGATACAATTATGGACATTAGAGAGTTTTAGTAGATCGTTCTGATACCTCCGATACTCCCCATAACGATACTGTATATGTAAGCGCAAAGGCGGAGGCAGAGTATCGGGTATCGTTATCGGAGTCATCGGAACGATCTACTAAAACTCTCTATTGTCATGATTACCGTTAGCACGTTCAAAATGAACAATACGTGTTAGACGGACACTCAAAGAAATCTGTTGCATCTATATTCATGCAAATTACTTCGGAGAACCAAGCGCTGCAGTCTCGAGAGGGAGTTCGGTGAATGATTCCACCGAAAATGAGTGTAGACGGAAAAAGCAGTTTGATCTGCGACAATGAGCACTAGATAAGCAAGTAACATGTCATTATTACTGTTGAGGCCGGTTCTCACATGCAGCGAAGCTCTGATGTAGGGCGCTGTTCACGTGTCGTCAGCTGCTTATCGCCTGCCATGAGCAACACTTTTGACGGTGCGATACAAAGCTGGTGAAAGCCCCAGTCAGCACGCGCTTAGCGCGAGATCAGCGCTATGCTTGTAGCGCTCCGCTGCATGTGTGAACAGGCCTTTACAGTGCCGACTGTTTCAAACGGTCAGCCGCGTCACTCGGTGAGCTCCCTCCGTACATTACAGGGTTTGGCTCTCTCGAATGCTTTGCGAGAAAGTTGATGAACTGGATATATCTAGCGTTGTTCCAGAAAAACTATTTCCAGAATCTTATCTCAGCATCCTAGGGAATGTAAAAAGTTTCTAGAGATAAGGTTAGCGCAAGAGTTCAATAAAAGAAATGCTTAGTTTTTCGAACCCACCTTGCCGTAGTAAACGTCTAAAGTTCCCCTAGGTAGAGCTAGTCATTACAGATCATTGTGCACATTGCACCGCATAAAACTTTAATTTGCGACCTACAATATTTACTAGCCTCAACCAACTCTGAATACGATGGAACACTTGATATTAAAGATTGGTCTCACCATGACTGTCTGCAAACATCCACACAACAATTTCCATGAACCTATGTATTTCAAGAAAATAGTATCATGCGAACTGTATAAAACACCATAACACTAATTAATACTAACAGAAAGCATGCAGTGGGTCACAACTTAAGCAATCAATTTTTACTTCATTATGAAGAGCAATTACATATGTAAACCTTGAATATAGGCTCGCATTGAATTGTTTTCTTAAGTTGAACGTTCTATGCTCTGTTGACTATATAAATCATTGCAGAGCTGACAATGTGCAAGATCCTGTTTTTTATTATTCACATCTCCCGACAGCTGGGCGCGACAGGTATATAAAATTGATGACACCAACGTAACCCAATGATTATTTAAAGAATTTGTTTGGGTATAGCACGAGCGAAGACATCTGCGGGAAGTTATTTCTGTGACACCGTCGAACCTACATTTGTTGGCTTTACGTTTACAGGTTAATTAGGTCTGCGGACTCCTTTATGTAATCGGAACTCCACCCAACCCAAAATTTGAATGTCTTTTTTATTTTAGGATTAGTAGTTCTTTTGCTGTTTCACTTGGGGACTAGGTAATAAGAATGCTTATTTTGAGCTGCATACCTAACACCTGGTGGCACGAGGACTCCCCTTTATGACGCTAATCAAAGTCACAGGCAAGTAAGATACTGCAATGCTCTTGATGCTGGTATTACCTCCCACATGGTCCTGGCCAGACCACAGAAGAAGATTGTGTACAAGCTTTGGGCCACTAGGATCTCCAGATCTTGAGGCTCACAAGAAGCTGAGAATAAAAACAAATCGCACTCAAGCACTTGGCAGAGATACTTTACAATGGCTAGCACATTCTTTCGTGATCAGCACATCGATCCTTTAATTTTTATAATTTGTACTTGTACCTATTGAAAAAGCTGTTCCTTCACTGCCACAGCTATAGTCACCCCTGAGGCCTGAGAGATTTCTGTCGAGATATTCACATTAAACTGTAAAGACTATAAAAAAACTGCTACTGCAGTGCAGAGCCGTATATTGGGAGAGTTTGGCCAGTGGGTGTGGCGACGAAGGCGCAGGAGAGCAGGAAAGGTAGGAGAGCGCCGAAGGAGCGAGAGAGAAAGAAGGCAGCAAAGAGGAGACGACCGCCATTTTGACGAAACGCTGTCGACGCGGAGCACTGTTCAGGCAACGCGTTGTATTCTACGGGCTTATTTTTTTTCTTGCCTGACTCAAAGTTTGCCAAATAAAAGAAAAGAACCGAAATTAGGATGTCGATCTATGCATTTCGCCGGGCGAATGAATGAAAATGGCGGCCCTCCACCCTCAGCTGGGAGCAGCCCAGAGTTCACGACTCTCAATGTGCGCCGCGGGCTGAATGACTAACTTGGGAGCGGGGCCTTACGGTGGCGAGATCATAGACTGGCCAAACTCTTCCATATATGGCTCTGCTGCAATGGAAAGACTTTTCTACCCTCATGCTCAACGAGTGTCGACTGGAGATACAAGTACAGTCCATACACTCACTGAGCATAAGAATAGAGAGTACCAGCAGAGGGCAGGTGTCTGCATAGAATTATTTCACTTGGCGCACCAAGAGGCTGACCGATAAAAATGGGTACTACTCTGAGCAAAATGAAAAAAGCGCCAATCTCTACTTGGCACTAACAGCGAAACACAGTATCTATTTCACTGACTAAAGGGTACTCAATCAATATATTAAGCTGCCTTATCAAACTAAATATTGCTGACATTAAAAACGAGCGTGTTCGTAAATATACTTAAACAATCGGAAATAATATACACAGATTCGGGACGAAAACAGACGCATACAACTCTTTCAACTCTCAACGACATTTATTTCGTCTTCGTTCAAACGACGGCCTTCGAGCAGGTGCAGGGAAGGGAGCAGAGAAGGAAAAGGGGAAGGGTGAAAGAGAAGGAGGGGAAAACGGGTTATTCGCGGCCTTCCCTCAAAGCCTCTCGTACCTTCCGCCCATTTCGGGACGGAGGAATTTGATCTCCATGTCGGAAAGGGCTAGAGAAACCGAAGCAACGTTAGTGACCCAGCTCTTAATGGCGTACGATGCGGCGACTTTCCTGCCAAATATCTGCTGGTGTCCTCCCAATACGCGCGTACCTTCGTATCAGGGCGAACAACCGCCGCACGCCATACGGTGTACGACTATTGGATGCATGGAGTTGTGGGGGTTCGCTCACCTCCCGCGAGTGTTCCCTCAGGCGGTCATTGAGGCACCTGCCGGTCTGCCCTATATACTCCCCCCCCACACGAAAAAAGGAATGGTATAAACTATCTCCTTCCTACACTTAAAAGGCGACAAAAAACAAAGTGCTCACAACGCTTCTCTGGCCCTTTCAACAATGCGGGTGCATTCGTCGCAAATCCTGATTTCTAGCCCCTTCTTTTTTTTTAGAATGAGCAAATGTTGTTTTCGTTTGAGGTGAGACAATTGAAATGTGATTCCCCCAGATTGTGCGAATCCTCCTAGAAACTGTGGTACAACCTGCATACGAACTCTGTTGTGCTGTGGCACACGTCCATGCTGCCTGCTTCGAGTAAAAACACTGTTAGTTTTCAAGACGGCATCCCACCACGTACAGGCGAAAACGTTTATTGATCTAAAATAAAGTCTATATCTCTGAATAGACAAACCTAGGCTCACAAAGTAAAGACACTATGATTCTTTTTTTTTCATTTTACTCTTGCATAGAAACAAAAGTGTCATCCTCTTTTTTTTTTCGATACACAGTAAAACCCCTTATCTTCGCGGCCCCTTTTCCTTCTTGAATCAGTCACAGCGTACATGATCGCGGCCACTAAACTTCGAAGAATTCAAAGGCCGCATTGAAACTCTTAAGGACCGAAATTAATTTCCAACATCTCTTGAGCCTCGAGTGAGCACGTCCGTTCAAAGCGGGGTGAATAGTAGAAGCGCGTGCTGGAGGAAGCCCTGCCTTTTTCTTTTTGTCATCGGCTAGACTACATATTTTTAGTATGACATATTTTTAGGTGAGAAAAAGTATTGCAAATAAGCAGTCCACCTTTGACCACAATACAAAATTATGCTAAAGATAACAAAGTGTATGTGTATTGCCACTTCACCATTTGCCAAATATGTGCTCCCGCCTATCGCAACATCTGCACATATGGTGCGTGAGTGGGTTCAGGACTGAGGCTGGAAAACGAAGTGCTCACAAGGCTTGTCTGGTCCTTTCAACCTTGCGGGTATATTCGTCGCAAATCCACGATTTCAAGGCAATTTTTTTTTAGAATGAGCAAATCTTGTTTACGCCCGAGGTAGACCACTGAATCGTGATTCCCCCATATTGTGCGAATCCTCCTTCGAACTGCGGTACAACCTGCAAATGAGCTTTGTTGTGCTGCGGCACGCGTCCATGCTGCCTGTTTTAGAGGAAAACCGCTGTTCGTGTTGAAAGCGACATCCCCCAACGTTCAGGCAACAAAGTTTAACAAACTAAAATAAAATTCATAGCACTCAATTGAAGCAGCTAGGCTCACAAATTGACGACACCATGATTGTTGTTGTTGGTTTTACACTTGCATACGAACAAAAGTGACCTCCCTTTGTCCGGTGTTCAGTAAAACCCCTTATCTCTGTGGCCCCTAATTCCTCTCGAATCGGTCACAGAGGACATAATCGAGGCCACTAAATTTCGCAAAATTAAAGGCCAGGGAAAGTTAAGGGCTCGCCAACATTAAGGTGTTTATTCAGTATTTCCGTGTCACATGAGGTTAACATTTCAAGGAGGCTTAACGTAATGATTTAAAAAATCGGCCTATGCAAAAAAACGCTTTTCTTCAGGTTAGGCATGCGAGGTTCTTTTGAACTTCCTATAAGGTGGCAGATTTGTTGCGGCAGAACTTTTGGTAAAACGGAATCTCAAAACTAGCTATACTTGGTGTCCACCTATTTTGTGCTGCATTCTAAAGGCTAGAGTTGCTTCCACTGTGGTTCAGCCCAGCACTGTTACGAGAGCATGTGGTTTAGTGTCGCATCTCATTTGCATGGTCTGGATAAACTTGCGCTGCCAGAGTTCGAGCACTCCAGAATAATAACACGCCGACTATAAAAGAATTAAGGGATGCCGCACATGCGGACTGTGCATTTCTTAAAAGTGAATTCGAGCAAAGGTAAACAACAATACGTGTACTTACGGCGGCCATACTCGCGATATTTGCCTTTCTCAAGCACGATCACTTGTCCTTCGGTCGCACCATCCAGTAAAAAGCACCAGCAACACGCCCATGATACGCAGCCGACTCCTGGATTGAATGACAACGACCCGCCTCAGGTCTTGGAAGGAGATTTGAAACACTAATTCAGGCCATATGTTGCATCTGGCAGGGCAAGAGGATAAAAGAAATTAACAAATTGATCTGAAGCAATTAATTCGTATAGCATAAACTCTAGGATAGCAGAGATTTTTTAGGTCAGTGATGTGTTTTAATTAAACACAGAAATGGTTGGTTTATATCATGATCCAGCAGCCCCGTTTTGATTAAATGTAATCCACAGGGTGAAGACAATTGCTAGCATGAGTTGTTCAGGAGTACGGTCGCGGTTAATAAAAGATTCGTTCTATTTACATGCATCCTCCTGCACCGGTGCGAGAAAATTCCAGGGTGGTGTACTTTATGTAAGCAATTTTGCGAGCGACGAGACAAGCGACGGCGACGAGGACTCGCTGTCGCTCAGTCAGCCATGTGTCGAGACACGCCTTATGAATGCGATTAGTTGCAAGCGACCAAGGCGACGAGCGACGTTTTCAAGAAACCTAAGAACCGAGCGACGCAATCAGCGACAGTGAGAAATCTTCGTCGCTCGTCGCCGGCGCTCGTAGCTTGTCGCCGTCAGCTCGTCTCGTTGATCGCCATATTGATACATGCCGTTCAGAAAGGCGCTCTAAGTGCTTACCATTGCATTTGGGTCAGCCTCGAATCCAGCCATAACCAGTTTTT